>LPNX011084326.1:600744-611810 GCA_001517045.1 Pseudotsuga menziesii
GTCACTCAAATACTTTTGATACAGCTTGACTGATCAGATGAACCATAGCTAAATGCAGAGCATACACACCGGAGTCTTGTCAATTTTAGTAAATTTTGAGATGGGTGTTCTTGTTAAAAAGAAAACCCTCCAGGAACCTCTTTCGATCCAAGTGGATCTCAATTGGGGAATCAAGGAAAGGTTAATTTTATAATAGCTGATGAAACAAATGATGAAAAGGAAAACACAGATACACAATTCTGGTTTTTTAATTAGTCCTACCATGCATCTCTTTCCCCTTTCGGGTCAATCGGGAAGTCGTGGGGTAAGTATTAAGATTACTTTGAAATCTCAAATATGGAATATGAAATTGATAATAAATGAAAGTATACTACCCTGTAGATTAGAACTACACTAGTTGCAAAAAAAAAGGAAAGAAAATAAAAAAAGGAAACACGGACACAAATCCCCCCAGGGGGGATGGTGAATAGGCTCAAAAGAGCCTATTCGAAAGGACCTTTTATTTTTATTAGAATCGATTTACAATATCAGCAAATTAAAATTGATGCACTTTGGTCCTTGTTATCTGGGATCCAAAGGCTTACAACAAGCTTGTAACAAGCTAGAATTAAAACACAGTGGTGGGGGAAGCCTCCAGGAAGCTCCAGTTTGTCCAAGAGTCAGAAATTGGGCAGAGTCTCCTTCTCTTTTTTATTAGAACTGATAAAAAACAGAGAGCAATCAAACTAAAATGTGCCCAAACACACCTTGAAAGTGTTTTGGGTCACTACACTAGTTACCGAAAAAAAACTTAAGTAAAATTTTGTTAAGTTGGGGTAATCAAGCTTTGCAAAAGGGAACCAAGGAAAGCAAGATTTCCTTGGGATCTTGGCTTGCTGTTTGGGCGGCCAATGAGATGTGCAATTTTATTGCAGAATATGAAACTTTCAAGTACAGCAAAGGAAACTACCTTAAAAGCAAGCTACAAATTTTCATTAGAATGCTTGCAAAAAGAGGATAATTTCAGCTAGATCTCTTAAAATATAAATTTATATGCAAAATAGAACTAAGATATAAACTTAAGAAAGGATCTTACTAACTAGATCTATATGTAATTTTCTTAATGAGACAGATCTAAGGAATAAGACTCTTTAAAACTAACCAATTTGAAGAGAAATTAAGATTTTGAAGGAGGAAGAGAGATAAAGAGTGTTTGAAGCCTGGGAATGTTGGGTTTTGGATTCTTCTTTGGTGGAACACCGAGGGACTATGTCATTCAGAAGATATTGAAGATGATGAAGATGCAAACCAGGTCAACGTCTTCTATAAGAAATATCACCTGCAACTTAGAAATCCTTGCACAAACAGATGGTTAAAACATAGGTGCTGCTAGAAGAGATAATTGGAAAGCATGCAATTAAACTTAAAATACATACAATTCCAATAGATCTGAAACAAGCAGCAGTAGGAGCATAAATCAAACTAGAATAAACTCTTACCCTAATAGGAGGAAGCTCTCTCCTTCAAGACCAACAATTAACCAACAAAAGCAATTATAAATAACACATATTATACCTCATAAGCATTTGACAATCACCATCCACACATGAAGAGAATTACACCATAGATCTTACCTCTAAAGCTTCTTTATTCCAGAATAATAAACAATACAGTACAAGAGCAACAACGGCTCAATCCCAATTCTAACTAGCTTGGAAGAGGCTACTTGTGCTTTGATTTATACCAAAACCAGGAGATCCAACCCAGGGGGGACACAAATCCCAAGGAGACAGATCAAATCAACTGATGGAGAGTCAATCAATGCAGATCAAAAGCTAAACTGAGCCTACCTATCAACCAGGGGCTTGATTGAGCTGACACATCAACCCATAAATCGACACATCAGTCCACAGAGCTCCCAGGAGAGCCCACATGTGTGGAGGAGAGAGAGAGGGCACAATTCCCCATAAATACTGTTGAAGATAAACTATGGATCTAATTTGATCACCTCCTTCAGTCAAGGATTTTTCAGATTTAGTCAGTCTAGTTCAGATCTAACTGATTTCAATCAAATTGGCTGAGAATCCACTAATCTATGATTTTGGATTTGCTCCATTATTCATCAATTTATTAATTAAAATAATCAATAATTGAGTTTTGGGGATTTTTGACCTGAGTGATGGAAAATCACTCAAAACTAGGAGATAGTGGGTCCATGGGTTTACATGGTGCTCTTAGCTTGAAAATGAGCACCTACATGATTGAAACTGATTATTTGGCCCACTGTTATTACAAAATCATTTTTTCCAATTAAACTATTAAAAAATAGCCTAAGTTTTGGAAAAATTAAATTTAATAAAAGACACTGAAAAAACTAATAATTTTTAAAAATTAAAAAAACCTAGGGGGACTTAGACATGTTAATATGACTCATAGACTCTAATAACCTCAATAGGCCTAAATGCCAAGCCGACCACCCCAACTTTGGAGGTATGGAGTGAAAAACTCAAAAACTATTAGTCGTTTATTCAACAACCAATAATAACCAAGTGAAAAAACACCCTGGGCTGATTGGATTGACAAATAAAGTCTAAGAGACCGAGTCTTTTATAGACACTATCATGCTAGAACATTTATTACAATTCCCTCATGGGGTATGAACATGTGATATAGTACAACAAGCACTTCCCAGAAGTACTTCCAAAGGTCTTCTGTAGTTCGAACAAGTTATCCTTGTCAGGTTCACCAAGCTCACTTGATAAAAAACCACTAAGTACAACTTAGGTGGTAACAGGTTGCACCTTTAAATAAATAAGAGTGTTGGGATCATGTGATGAGTACGATGGTTATAAATGTATGTTTTATCGATGCTCTTCATCTGTATAAATTAGGGTAGCCACGATGTGGACTTACGACCTTGTAATTACGATGTTTGTTTCTTTTTGACACGACCCACAGGGTCTCTGATATATTAAACTAAAGTTAATTTTTAGTATTGTTATTACTCAGCTATCGATGATAGCGATACCGGTCTTGGGGATTGAGGTTTTGATTCCATTATAGTAGCTATGCTAGCTAGCATAACAACCGATCCTAGATTTAATTTTATTCAAACCTTTACTATATGTGCATACTTGGAAGATGTTAAGACAATAGGATCTTTGATCCATATGTTTCCCTTCTCAACACTTTAATTTCATTAATTAGGGAGATTCAATCCCTCAATATTCATAATGTAGTTTAACAAGTGAATGTATCTCTATTAGTTAAACCTGCAATTTGGTTAGATTCGAATGTGATCATGCATCCATAATTTCACTATATGGATTGTGAGGTATATTCAAGTGTTAATTTGATTACATTTGTGCATGAGAACATTACTGTAATCTTTGCATAATTGTTGAGATATATAAATGTGAATCTTCGATTTGTATATTTGGTTTCACCAATATTAAAACAAGTAGAAAATTCCTAGTTGTATTATTATACTTCTTATGATTTATTTATCATAGGACTTCTAAGTAAATACCTTAAGAGATTCGATTCCACGATCTCTATACATGATTGAATCATGTTTTTAACTTCTTGTTAAGTTGATTAAGGGTTTTGTTTAGGATTTAAATTTATTATTTTGGTGTACGTATACTTAAGATAGCAGCATCACATTTTCATGATTAGAGATGTAGACTTTATTCGATTCGAATACTTTAATTGGAATATTATAAGTTGTAATAATGTTATCATTATTCAAGTGGAATCCATTCATATATATTAAATAATACAGATCTATACTATAAACATTAATTATATCCTAATACTTCTATTTGTGTAGAATTGTAATTGTACTCTATCCGTATATACTTATAAGTTTTGATAGAATCATATTGTGGTTCAAATCAGATAAAAGTAGATGATTCCTAGCAAATCTAGAGATCCATACTTCATTCAGATTCGTAGATTTAGACTAAGGGAGAACTTTGGAAAATAAATAATTCAATAGATAATAAATAGTTTTAATGTAGGATTACATGATACAATTTAGCAATAGATGATTTCAATCCATTAGGTGCAGAATTCAAATTTCAAAAGGAATCTGAAATCTAAACGATTCAAGCATAGCATCAATAGGCTAACTGAAAGCAAACTAGATTCTACATTAATCTTTTTCAAATCTAGGATTTAAAAACATTCTAAAAACATTTAAACATAGATTATAAACCTGGCACCAATGCCAGGAAAACAAAAGTGGAGAAGTTGTTCCTCCCAACCAACTCCCAAAGTAGCCAAGTTACTTGCTCCAGAACCCCCGATCCTGCTCGTTAAACAACAAGAGAAAAATCCTTCAATGTGCCATCTCTTGCATTCGCATATTTTAATCCCCATCTAATGCTATCCTCTTGCTTCTCATGGACATACTAATCTATAGTATTTTTCCTAGGACTTGGTCATTTATGAGCCTCCTGCTCTTTAGCACTCAACTTGGACTTGTGACCTAACTTTTGGGGATGATGACTCCTGCATCTTGAGTTCTCACTCAGTGGCTTCTGCCACTTGTCTTTTCCTCTTGTGGGTCAGCAAACACTCTTTAACATCTATATCCACTTTTGTCCCCATTCAACATATTTTATTAAATAAAATTTTTTTTATTACAAAATGTTTTATTCTTGACTTTTCTGTCAAAAATAATAAATAAAATATTTCTCCAACAGAATTAATAATAATTATTAATTCAAGGGGTATTACAAAAGGTATCAAGGGGTATTCCTCTAAGCATGGTTGGATGGTTGAGGAGGATCCTAGGAAAATCTCATGATGGATTTTTAGGTTGTTGTATGTTGGATTTGTTGGAGACATTTACCACCATACACACTCTTTTTGGTCAATTTGGCCTAGTTAAATCACTATCCTAAGTATTATTGACTTAATTGACATCAGAGGAGCACTAGATGACATCAACTAGATCACACCCATGCCTACCTTCAGTCAAGGAGGCTAACTTATCCTTCTCCTACATTCAGGGAGGCTAACTGGAGCACTTCGGGGGTGATCTGAGTGTCATTAATGCCCCATATTGCTAACTGATGGTTACAATTTGTTAAAAAGAGTAGTGAAGGTGCCCTCCATCATTTAATTGATTATTTATTGATTATTTAATGAACTGGAGTCAACAGAGGCGCCTCCAACCACTTCTGATGTTTAGTTACACTTCAGTTAACCTCATCGGGGTTCATTGGAGTCATTGAAGAACTACCACTTGTTGGTTGGCTTGCTGTGACATGTTTCTGACCTACTTTCAGTTAGACTCGGTCATTTATTGCACTCTGACTTCAATGAGGGATTAGTTGAGTCAATTAGGGTTTTGATCAGTGGTTAACTGGAGTGTTGACTATGGCTTACATTCAGTTAAGCTAGACTCACTCATTCAATTCGAATGACCTCCTTGGGAATTTGAATTGCTTTGTCATTCATGCTTGCAGCATGATCTTGTATTGTATTACTTGTTCTTTGTGTGAATATACAGAGCTGCTACTCATTTTGTAGCACAATTACACCATTTTCATGACTTATTGTTATTAATCTTTGATGAGACTTGTGTTTAGTCCCTAGATCACTGTGTGAGATTAATATGGTATAAGAGCTCACAGTGGGATGAAGCTCAGATCTCTCAAAAACAAGGTTTTCGACAAATCTTGCATGAAAATTGAGCAATACCTCAAAAATCTAGCACTACACCAGAAGCCAAGGCTTACCACTTAATACCGCAAGTAAATAAATTGTTGATCAAGCTTGCTTGATTGACTATGCTGAGTGTGATGAAAGCCTAAAATTTGTAGGTTTTTTGACCTTACATTTCCCTTTTTGTTGTGATTTTCAGGTTTTTGATAGGTGAAAGCATTCGCTCCAGCAGATTCAGATGGCTTCTTCCATAGATATTTTGACTCCATTCAATTTCCACTCATGGAAAGGAGACATGGAGATCTAGCTACACTCTAGAGGACTCTATAGAGTCACCATGGACACTGAAGAAGAGCCTAGTTCTGCAATATAATAGTCTAGATTCTTGAACAAGAAGGATGAAGCATTCGGATTCTTGTGCCTCTTGGTTTCCCGGGATCTTCTTTTCCATCTTTCGGGATTGAAGACTCCAAAAGAAATTTGGGACAAATTAGAAGCCCTGTATGGAAACTAGGATGATTTGAGAGTTTACTAGCTCAAAAATGAATTTATGTCTCTTCATCCCTCCAATTTCAAGACCTTGAATGACTTTTTCACAAAGTTCAAGCACATTGTCTTACTGTTGAAGCAATGGAAAGTGGAGAAAGAGGATGATCAGCTCATTCTCACCATACTCTCCAAAATTGGAGCTGATTATTTAGTTTTTGTCTCTACATTCCGTGTGGGGAAGCTCACAAACCCTGGATAGAAGATTCCTACACTCAGTGCCTTCATTGAGTCCCTAACAAGTGAACATGATAAGCTTTCCCAGATGGAGATCATCAGATCCTCCCATGATCAAGCCCTCCATCTCTCGGGGCCCAAAGATATGAAGGGTAAAGGAAAGTAGCAGAAGAACCCAAAAACTAAATTCAAATCTCCTAATCCTAAAATTGAAAACCAATAGCATGATGAGTCTTTTGGCTCAAAGAAGAACAAAGGGAAAGGGCATCATGGAAAGGAAAAAGTCAAGTGTTCATACTACAGGAAGGGATTCCACCCTGAACATGCCTGCATGAAGAAGAAGCTTGATGAAGCTACCTCTCTCCTTGAGAGAAATCACATCAATCTTTCGAAAAGCTTTCGAAGGAGAGATCAGCAAGATCGGGAACCATAGCATGAAAAAGGTCATGCCCTCATGGCAAGCACTTCGAATTCCAAAGCACTCTTGATTGATTCTGGAGCTTTGAACCACATGATGGCTAAAAGAGACTCCTTTTCATCCTTGGAGACTAGAAAATCCATCCCCATCCACATGGGAGATAACTCCACCATCGTTTCAGAAGGACATGGTACGGTTAATCTTGAGAATGGCTATTTTTCAAATGTTTTGTATGTACCGTCTATGGCATCAAATCTCCTTAGTGTCTATTAGATGACACATACAGGAGTTCCTAAGAGAGTTTATTTCAACCCAAATGATGTTGAGATAACATAACTTGCATCTGGGAAACGCATTTCTAAAGGCCTTGCAAACCATCATGCAAAAGCCTATGAGTTCTTCCACTTTGTGGCGGATGCAAAGCCCACCGCACTGCTAACTCATGGAAATTAAGTTAGTAGGCTGTGGAATGAAATGTTTGGCCATATAAATTTCAAATATTTCCAGAAATTACATAAAAAATACATGGTTGAAGGCCTCCTGGTCATCAAGGCAACTACTGGAATTTGCAAGGGCTGTGTGGCTGGAAAACACCCTGAGCACAAGTACGATCAAGGGAAGGCAAACCGAGCTACACGCATATTGGGGATAATACATTATGATATCAGCAGCCCAATGCCTATCACATCCATGAATGGATAAAGGTATCTTTTGAATTTTATTGATGATTTTTCAAGGTACACATGGGTCTTCTTTCTCAAAAAGAAGTCTAAAGTATGTGAAACATTTTCTGAACTGAAGGCCTTGATCGAGAATGCCACTGGGATTAAGATCAAGATCTTGAGATATAATAATATCAGGGAGTATATTATTAATTAGTTGCTGCACATATTCTCCCAAAGTGGTATTCAGCTCCAACATTCAATTCCCTACACTCCCCAGCAGAACAGAGTAGCGGAAAGGAAGAATCGGTCTCTCAAGGAGATGACCACCTGTATGTTGGAATCAAAGAAGTTGGCTACAAATTTGTGGGCTGAAGCCATGCATGCTGAAGCATACATTCAGAATAGGGTTCCACACTCATCCATGAAAGGGAAGACCCCTTTTGAAGCATACTTCGGACACAAGCCGGATGTGTCGAACCTACGGGTGTTTGGGTCCACTGCATGGGCCCGGATTCCACTTGATAAAAGAAGTTCTTTGAAACCGCAAAGAATTGAATGTATTTTGATAAGGTATACTAATGAATCAAAAGGTTTCAATCTTCTGGATATCAAAACAAAATAGATCATCATCGAAAGGAGTGTCAAGTTCTATGAGCCTCTTCAGGAGGTGGAACTAGTGAAGGAGAAAACTATTGATTTTCCTTCCTATTCTACTGAATATTTGGATGATGAAATTGGGGGTGATGACCCTGATTTGTATCCTCTAATTTATAATATTAGTGTGTATAAAACATCATATTCTTAATCAGAACCTGAAGTACAAAATCATCTTCCCACATGGGCCCGACAGACACTCTCCTCCGCAGGAGATAACATTGGAAATCCGGATGATCCAAGGAGAACCCGGTCTGATTTCCAAAGAGCAGATATTGTGTTCTCTTGTATTGATAATTTGCTGTTTGAAACTTTATATTTGATGATTATTTCAGACCCAAAATCTTACTACCATGCTTGGAAGGATCCGAGATGGCAAGTTGCCATGGATGAAGAGATGAATTCTCTTCAGAAAAACACTACTTGGGAGCTAGTTTCTCTTCCTCTGGGAAGGAAATTGGTTCAATGCAAGTGGCTGTTTCAGAACAAGGTTGCTACTGATGGAAGAACCTACAAATATAAGGTAATTCTGGTGGAAAAAGTTTTCTCTTAGGTCCAAGGTGTGGACTACCATGAGACCTTTGTACCGATTGAAAAAATGGACTCCATCCGCCTAGTTTTGGCAATTTTGGCATCTAAGCACTAGGAAGTGCATCATATGGATGTTAAGTCAGCCTTTATACATGGAGATATTCATGAGGAGATATAAATGAAGCATCCTAAGGGCTACATCTCTGATCCATCTTTGGTTTGCAAGCTAAAGAAGTCACTATACTAGTTAAAACAGGCCCCAAGAGAGTGGTATTTCAAGATGGATGCCTTCCTTCTCTCGCAAAACTTCCAAAGGTGTAGATCACATACAAATGTGTATTTACAGTAGTATGATAGTAATTTTATTATTATTTTTTTATATTTTGATGAATTACTAATCACAGATAGCACAGTTGCTTCCATTTCATCCATCAAAACTACTCTCCACAATGCCTTTGAAATGAGTGATTTGAGGCTCCTAAAACAATTTTTGGGGCTCGAAATTGAGCAAAATTCTGATGGGATTATGGTTACTCACTACAAATACATATCATACCTATTAATCAATTTTAACATGTCTAAATTTTTGCCTGCACCATTCCCTTTCCTTTCAGGGATCAGCCTTGAAGAAGGAAAAAGCACACCTCCCATGGACTGCACTATCTATCGACAACTGATTGGTAGGTTGTTGTACTTGACACATTCTTGGCCTGATATCTATTATCCCATGAATGATATATCAAGATGCATGCAACAGCCTCATGATATTCATTGGAATGCAGCCAAGAGGATCCTCCAATATATTCAAGGAACCAGGACCTACAGCATTCACTATGCTGCAGACTTCGAGCTAGTGCTGGTTGGATACACAGATTCTGATTGGGCGGGTGATTCTATTGAACAGAATTCTACTTCTAGATATGTATTCATGTTTGGTGGTGGCCCCATTTGCTGGTCTAGAAAAAAGCAGGCTTCCATAGCATTATCTTCAACAGAGGCTGAGTATCGAGGGGTGGTGAATGCTTGCATCCAAGCAGTTTGGTTGCAAGGCATTCTTTCAGAGTTTGATCTTGGTAGTACTTTTTCCACTGTCCTATTTTGTGAAAATCAAAGTGATATTAAGATATCCATAGATCCAGTTACTAGGTAGAGGAACAAGCATGTAGAGATCCACATTCACTATATCAGGGAGCTAGTGCATGACAGGACTATCATTCTGCAATACTGCCCGACTAATGAGCAGATTGCAGACATCTTCACCAAGATATTTTCAAAAAAGAAGTTCACTTACCTATGTTCACTATTGGGGGTGATTTCATCAGGGTGATTCAGACTACTTTCAATGTTCAGCTTGAGGGGGGGTTTTTCCCACTGGGTTTTCCCTCTTTTCCTCACTTAGTTTGTTTTTTAGCATTGTTTCAGTTTTAGCATTGTACAGGGTGACCTATGGCCTTATTTTATCGGGCCCTAGCATTTTTATGCATTTTATGTTTTCTGACTCCTCCTGAGTATAGCTTAAGGGGGGGTGTTGGAGACATTTACCTCCATACACACTCTTTTTGGTCAATTTGGCCTAGTTAAACCACTATCCTAAGTATTATTGACTTAATTGACATTAGAGGAGCACTAGATGACATCAGCTAGATCACACCCATGACTACCTTCAGTCAAGGAGGATAACTTATCCTTCTCCTACATTTGGGGAGGCTAACTGGAGCACTCCAGGGGTGATCTGAGTGTCATTAATGCCCCATATTGCTAACTTATTGTTACAATCAGTTAAACAGAGCAATGAAGGCACCCTCCATCATTAAATTGATTATTTATTGATTATTTAATGAATAGGAGTCAACAAAGGCACCTCCAACCACTTCTGATGTTCAGTTACACTTCAGTTAACCTCATCAGGGTTCATTGGAGTCATTGAAGCGCTACCACTTATTGGTTGGCTTGTTGTGACATGTGTCTAACTTGCTTTCAGTTAGACTAAGTCATTTATTGCACTTCAACTTCAGTTAGGGCTTAGTTGAGTCAATTAGGGTTTTGATAAGTGGTTAACTGGAGTGTTGACTATGGCTTACATTCAGTTAATCTAGATTCACTCATTCAATTCGAATGACCTCCTTGGGAATTCGAATTGCTTTGTCATTCATGCTTGCAGCATGATCTTGTCTTGTATTACTCGTTCTTTGTGTGAATATACAAAGACGCTACTCATTTTGTAGCACAATTACACCATTTTCATGACTTATTGTTATTAATCTTTGTTGAGACTTGTGTTTAGTCCCTAGATCATTGTGTGATATTAATAGGAAAAATAATTAAAAATGCAAATGATATAAAGGACGGGAGGGATAATTAGTTGACACATATAAGTGTTGTATATCTATCTATCTATCTATCTATCTATCTATCTATCT
>LPNX011084326.1:611901-633190 GCA_001517045.1 Pseudotsuga menziesii
GAAAATTGAATATGACATGAGTTCCAATGGTAGCATATCATGAATTGAATATGTCCCAATGTTATCGAGTGGTACTATGATGCAAAACATGAAGGAATTAGTTTTTCCTCTTTTGACTTGTTGACAAATTATTTTGGAAAACATAACTTCATAAAAACTTCTAAATGTAAAATCCGAGACAAGAAAGACATGTCTATATATATTATGCATATGAAGATATATAATGATCAATAAATGTCAATTCCATGACCATAAAGTAAAATAGGTACATACCAAGAAATTACCATGTATCTAAATGTAATCTTGCATAGTTATTTAAAATTAGCTCAACGAAAGATGTAAGTGTAACTGCTATGTTTTTTTTAATAGAATCTTTTGCACAAAAGGTATGGTCAAGAAAGTAAAGACTTTCTTCTAGAAGTTTGTTTTATTGGTTGTGGCATTGAAATCAACTGACCGTTGTATATCTTAATATCTATAATACATATGTATAATATTCAAGATGCTTATGGATGGGCATACATTAACAATAAATTACATTACATTAAAATAAATTTGCATTATATTATATGGAATCATCGTAGTAAAGTACATCGATGGAGGGAATGGAAACACAACAAAGACATGTCTATATATATTATAGATATGAATATAGACAATGGTTGTTGTCTTTGAAATCCACAAATAGAAAGGAAAGTTTATACATAGCAGGAAAGAACTATAAATCATATGTGCAAATATTTTTTTTTGCATAGTGATATATAATGTAGTTCCTAAAAATTGTACTTTATAATTCCTCGGAATTTTGTTTTCCAAATGACCCTTCCATTAAAGGTATGGTCAACAAAAGTAAAAAAAATTTCTATAAACTTTATTTTCTTGTTGTGGCTTTGAAACCCAGGGATCATTGTCTATCTTGATATCTATAAAACATAAATATAGTGACTCATTGCATAAAAGGTATGGTGAGGAAAGAGAAGGCTTGTTGGAAGAGCTTAGATACCTTCTAATATATGCAAGAACTTAATACTGTTAACTTTTATTCAAAAGAGTTTAATGATTTGTATATGTTGAAGCATGACCATTTCCATTTCATGGTAAAGGAAAGGGGAGGTTTAGAAACTATATTATTTCCCTACCTTTTTTTATTGTTAATGTGAATTGTGACATAGACCCTTATAGAGATTATTGTGGATTTTACTTAAACAAAATTGTTATATTTTGGGCTAGGGAAGACAAAAATGGTAAATCAACATCCTATACATTTCACCAACTCATGGAGAATTGAAAAAGGAAATGCATATATCTAAGGCATGTTAGTTGTAAGAGCTTATATAACTTCTATATGCAAGAAGTTAATACTGTTCACTTTTCTTCAAAAGAGTTCAATGATTTGTATATGTCCAAACATGGCAATTTCCATTTCATGGTAAAGGAAAAGGGATGTGTAGCAACTATACGGGTTCCCCATTTTTTGTGTTAATGTGAATTGTGACATAGACCCTTATACAGATTATTGTCGATTGTACTTAAACAGGATGGTTATAGTTGGGGCTAAGGAAGACAAAAATGGTAAACCAACAACCTATATATTGGTCCAACTCATGGATAATATAAAAATTAAATGCATATATCTAAGGCATGTTAGATTACTAATGGTGTTCACCTAAATAATTGCCACTATTATATTGCATTATAAAAAATGGAACCTATTCCAAATTAACAAGGAGAATATGCTTAGATTGTATTATAAAAATAGGGAACCTATTCCAAAGTAACAAGGAGGGCCTATTATTAAAATATGCAACTTATTCCAACGTAATGTGATATATGTTTGTCACAAGGAGAAAGTAACCTTGTGCTTTAATTGAAATTTGGAATGCACCTTGTTTAATCATCATGTGATAAAAATGTTTTATTTGTAAGTTGTACAACTGAACCTAATGCTTATCTAAATTTCACCTTTTTTTTTTAACTCCAACAATTTGCCATGAAGTCTTCTAATGAATTTCTCAACATGATATGGGGAATTGTTTGACTATATAACTACCATTTTTCAATTTTTTTGGGTAACATGGTTTATAAATTTGTCCTTTTTGTCAACCTATAGCAATTTGTTTCTTGGAATTGTCCTTATAGAGGACTACAATTTGATTGTGATTATGACAATCAATGCATTAAAAAGGGACCATATGGAATATTTGTAATAACTCCATATAATAAAAAAAAGGAATCTATTCCATATGAATCCATGTAGAGGGTTTGATATATCTATTTGACATGTTGATGAGATGTTCCAGTTTTAATTAATCGAGAAAACTCATTTGGAAACAACAAGCATGAACAACTTGGCCAACGAAACCATGAAATTGTCACTAAACGCACCAATTAATCCAACATTTTAAAATAAGTTTTCATTATATTATATGGAATCATTCTATTAAAGTACATCAATGGAAATAAAGACAACATGACAAAGAAATGCCTATCTATATTATAGATATGAAGACATATAATGATTGTTGGCTTTGAACTCCACAGGTAGAAAGGAAAGTTTACACATAGTAGGGTAGAACTACAAATTGTATATGCAAATCCAATCTTGCATTGTGATGTATATTGTAGTTCAACAATAAAAGTCATTTATCATGTCTTGAAAAAATGTTTTTTTTTCAAAATGACCCTTGCATCAAACTTATGGTCAAGAAAAAACAGTACTTTGTTCTAGAAACTTTTCTTTATTGGTTGTGGTATTGAAACCCAACGATCAGTGTATATCTCGAGATATATAATATATAGACAAAGTAACCTATTACATCAGAGGTGTGGTCAAGAAAGATAAGCCTTTCTTTTAGAGTATAGATACATTCTATATGTAACCAGTTAAGACGAGAATATTTCTATATTGTATTATAAAAATATGGAACATATTCCAAAGAAACAAGGAGAACCTATTATAATGATATGGAACGGTTTCCAATCTATAAGGCCAACTTTGAAACCAAAATAAACATTGCATTATTCATCCCATGTTATAGTTTTCTTACATTTTTTTCCATCTTTAACTCCAACAATTTGGTTTGAAGCATTCCAATGAATTGTTGAACGTTGGAATGGGGAGTTGTTTGAGTATATAACTATCATTGATAGTTTTTTTTGGTAGCATGGTTTATAAATATGTGATTTTTTGCAAATTATACCATTCTTTCTCCAAATTTTCCTTAGAAAGGACTACAATTTTGTTGTAATTATGACAAGAAAAGCATTTGAAAGGGAATTATATGGAACAGGTTGTAATACATCCATAGAGGAAGAAAAATTGAGAATTGTTCCACATGAATTCATGCAGAGGGATTCATGTATCTGATTGACATGTTCATGAGATGTGTTAGTTTTAGTTGTTGAAGAAACCTATTTTGGTAACAAGTATGAAAACTTTCCCAAGAAAACTTTGGAATTCCCATGAAACACATTGCAATTCAAAGCAACAATAAAAAACAACTAAAACATTTATGTTTTTTTGGCATATTTCGGATTGGTGATGCCATGTATTGATGCCAATTTTTGTTTATGACAATGGGAATGATGCAATTCTATGAGCGAAAAAAGAGGCTGCATGGGTGCATGAGGTTTTGGGTGCAAAAGCACCTTGACCCATCCCACATTCTGCCATATTACCCAAGGGAAAATGGCCATGCCCATTTAGATGCAATGGACATCCTAAGCTTATTTCAACAAAAATGTCAAAATCTACAGGAAATTTCAAAGCACTACAACTGGAACTATAAGGCTTCTCTTCAGAAGCAAAATGGTTATATATGGTCCATTTAGATACAATGGACATCTTATGTTTAATTCAACAAAAATTTCAAAAACTGAAGGAAATTTCAAATCACTACAACAGGAAATATAATAATTCTTTTCAAATGCAAAACAGTTATATATGGTTGGTGCAAGCGATGCCATGGATTGATGGAAATCTGAGATTGGAAATGCTCCAAATCTATGATTGGAAAAAGAGCTCGCATGGATGGAGAATTTTTTGGATGTAGAACCATAATTAAGGAAATATCATACATTAACATTTGAAGATCGGGTATTTGGTAATGAAAGTGGACATTGCAGTCAAGTTGACATAACAAAATTATAGTGCAACAATGTTTAGGGATACCTTGAAGACACGATTCTATGATATGCTAGAAACTTGGGATGAGTACAGCTTGTTTCGTGATTTAGGGAGGTAAATAGAGACTAACTATGGAGATTCATGAATTTTCAAACAAGATTAATCTCTCCCATATTTCCTAACAATGGAAAGAAGGTGTTGGAACAAAGTTTTAAGGAAGGATGGATTTGCAAGCAAACCAAAATGAACAGATCCAGGTATTCCTGATAGTAATCTTTATTGAGGCAATAAATATTTAGAAGGGAAATTTTTTTTAGTGGGGAATTTTATTCAGAAGTAGACGTCTACTCCAAACAAGGCCAAGAAAGGTACAACAAACATTTTAGCTACAATTGAAAAGTCAAATCCAACTCTAGAATTAATCTATGCTCCAACAAAGTATGAAGCTTGGAAAGAAGAATGATTGAACATTCTCCAAGCAAATTATGATAAGGGCAGGAACTATTTTGCTCGTGATCAAGACATATAACTTGCTTTTGAAGGAATTTCCTATTGGGCAACTTGTTGATTGTAAGATATTTCTTAAAACGTGCATGCATTTTTTGAGGTAAAAGCATGATGAAACAATTGTTGATGCGCCTGAAGCCCTAGATGTGAATATGCCTTTTGGTGAGATGCAAGTGCTACAACAAAATGTTGACTTCTTAAACAAGTAGGTAGGAATTGAAAAGTTGGATATTTTTTATATAGTAGATGGAATATGAACAATTTTCAATGTGCATGCAAATTGGGAGATTTATTTGTTAACTAGGTTTTGATGCAGCCTTATTTGGTAACCTTAGTGTGGATTTCCTGTTGGCCCTAAAACATGTTTTCTACTGATTTTGTGAGTAAAAACATGGCAAGTCGGGTGATTTTTTATTTTTTACATGATTCACGGCCCATTTTACGCATGGCTAGATTGACAGCCCGACGAATGGGGTTTAGACAGATGTCTCGCGTGTTTTGACGGGGTTCTATGATATGTGAGCAACTTGGGATGATTACATCTTGTTCTGTATTTATGGGGTGAATAGAGGCCAACTATGGATATTCATGGATTTCCAAGCAATATTGATCACTCCCAAATATCCTAATAACGTAGAGAATGTGTTGGAACAAAGTTTTAAAGAAGGATGGATTTGTAGGAAAACCAAAAGGGGAAAATGTGGGTATGTCTGATAGTAATATTCAATGAGGTAATAAATATTTAGAAGGAACATTTGTTTTAGTGGGGAAGTATATTCAGAAGTAGATGTATGCTCCAAAGAAGGTGAAGAAAGGTACAACAAACATTGTAACAAAAATTGAATATTCAAAGCCAATTATAGGATTAATCTATGTTGTAGAAAATTATGAAGATTGGAAAGAAGAATGCTTGAACTTTTTCCAAGAAAAGTATGATAAGGGAAGCTACACTGCTTTGAAGGAAATTCCTATTGGACAACTTGTTGATTTTAAGATATTTTATAAATAGTCCATGTATTTTTTTAGGTAAAAAAGGATGAAACAATTGTTGTTGGGCCTGAAACCCTAGATGTGACTTCAATTCCTTTTGGTGCGATGCAAGTCATGCAACAAAATTTTTACTTCCTAAACAAGTAGGTAGGACTTGAAAAGTTGGATATTTTTTGTACAGCAGATGGAATATGAATAATTTGCAATGTGCATGCTGGGAATGATGAGAATAGACAATTTGCACAATGAAGCTTTCAAATTGGCAAGTGAATATTATGAAAGCATTGGGTAAAATTGTTAAGGATATGTTATATACATTTTATTCACCATTTCATGGGAAACCTTATCTAGATCATGATTATGCCTCGAATGAAAGGTGTTCATTCATATGCACACACATAAAAAAAGGAAATTATTCCACCTTTTCATGGTAAATCGATGCCTATGGAGGGGAGGATGTATTGTCCCCTTTCAGGAAATTTTATCAAAATGACCAATTCTTTAATTCTTTCACAATTTACTCAAATTCATCTTCTAACAACTCTTACAACTCTAGTTAGATGGATTCAATTGATTCCAAAATTCCTCCAATTGCTTTAAAACTTGGTGAGGAAGGTCCTGAGGGGTTATGGGACATATTAGCACATATATCATAAATATAATCAACTGATATACCCAACCATGTTATGAAATTTTCAAGGGAATAATTTTCGGGACAAGACTAGTCAATTTGGGAGGTCGAAATCCCCCTTGGATCCTGGAACAAATCTCTTCACAACACTATCCAAACTTCACTAATGGTGGGTATGATACTTGGCTCTATTATAAGACATTAATTAAATTATATTTGAAGCATAATATGTGGTTTTGGGTTCGAATGGGTATCCAAGAGAACTCCATGAATTTACTAGTAGTTTTGAGGTTCCAAACCCCAATGGTAGATGACTCCAAATAGCTCCAAATGCTCTCGAATTGTACCAGAAGGTGTATGAGTGATATAATAACTTAATTATAATGTTCAGGGATGTATTATGTCCTTCCAATTACTTCTTAAATTCTATATCAAATTCTGAATAAGGTAGATGCTTTAACTAGCAATTTTGGGGCTCAAATCCCCCCCGGGGTGAATGATAGAAATGGATTCCCAAGTGTGATGAAACCCACTTGAATTATAAAATTGAAGCAGGGGATATTTATAAGAAATTATAAGAGACTCATATACATAAATAATCAACCTACCATGTATTTTATCACTTCCTTCAATCAGATATAATAAAAAAATAGTTTTGGACCCTTGGGGAAACGAGATGTAATTTTCTCCGAATGATATGAAATTCAACCCAATGGCCAAAAATTCTATGTTACTGAACATGAAACCCATAGTAGACATTAATTACAGTTCATTCACTCATAAATCATCAATGGTGAACACATATATTCGATTCCATCAAGATTGCAAGAGTTTACAACAAGGTATTGGGGAAATGACATTGTTTCTTCAATATTGGACAATAATACATGACATATCTTGGCGTTTCAACCTGAGAGATTTATGAACTTGAAATACAGAGAATTTACATCAGAATACAAAATACTGAAGAAAGAGAATCTCCCTCAAAGAAATGAATAGCTCACCAAGTGCGCCTCACTTCATAGAGCTGAAAGATGGTGAGAAAACTTGCGATGAAGGGAAGAACAAGCTGATATTTAGATTTTAATGATATTCCTGTAGCTTGAAAATTTAACTTATTACTCCATTTAAACTCCTTTAAATACCTGATTGGCCTCTCCAAATCACCAATTAGGATGGGAATCTTTCACCCTCGAAATTGGCTAAGGCAAGGAACTAGTCATCCACTAGCTCTCTCTTCACAAACCCAAATTCATCAAATGATAAAAAGGATTCTTTTCATGGATGATCCCTATATTTTATAAACATTATTGTTCTTCTGAGGTTCCAAATCCATCCATAAACCAAGGCCAAGTCGAATTGTTGTGGTTGCTCATGCTATGCCATGTGGCCTATCTCTTCACCTTCCCTCTTCTCCGATATTCGAGTAGGAGCCTCTTGGACTTATCCAACTACCAAATTAAACATATAAGATGATATATTCAGGACTGACATGTCATTATTTCAGTATTTCATCCTTCAAATCTTAATTGTGTCATAACTATCATAGCATCTCCATCATTGGTGTCATAGATGTCATAAATGTAAGGGGAATCTAGCCAAGTGTCCATGAAACTCCCATTTGGCTCTTCCTCTCCCATGTAAGTTACAATTCATCCCAAATTATAACTATTAAGTATATGTACAAGTATATTAAACTTATAATCCCTCCAAAAACATTAGGCTTCCCATAGATTCAAGATTGCAAGAGGAGGATGCCATGTGGCACCAGTTTTCTATCTTGTGTGGGCCCCATAGTCTCCATGTGTTTCCATGATCCATTGCCACTTCAATTTTCTATTGTATTTATTTAATAAGATAAATTATTAATTATTTATCCTCTTCTAATTTCTAAACATCATTTATTATCCCTCTTATTTCAAATCTCAAAGCTTCCACCCCCAACCTAGGAAACTAGTGATTTTCCTCCTTGGCAATTATTTGAATTTTAGCATCCATTTGACAAATTTCATGAATATGGAAAATTTTATTTGGCCATTGTGACCCAATGCAAAATTTGGGACATTACAAATCTTCCCTTCCCAATATTGCTTGTCCTCAAGCAATTTCAAACATGGTTGTTGAAGAACCTGCTTTCTGTATGATTCTTTGAAGTTTCCACTGAGTTGCCCACTTTGAGTCTTTGAGATTCCATGAATATTTTAGAGAGGAACCACCATTCTTGATTTTGCACTAATCTGATTAACATCACCTTATTAAGTGGGGAATCCATCTCCCATACTGCTTGTTTCCTGAAGAATTTGGAATCAATGGGACTAAAAACTATCTCGGTGTCCCATTGCTTGCATTGCACTCCAACAATTAAGAGTTCTCTCCAACTCATACCATTAGGAAAGAGAATTCTTGGATCCCATTTTCTTGTATGCATTCTTCCAAACATCATGAGTACATAATATATATCATCAAAGTACATAACAACATAATAAAAATATGCATCAAGGAGGTGCCTCATCAAAACATCATGAAAGTGCTTATACCTCCAAGTGAGTAGACTACCATTTTCCAAGTGCATACATGCTTCAGGTGACCAATCAAATCTGCTCCAATGACATAGGTGAGGATCCCATGTCCTATACTTCTTCTCCCAAAGAATGTAATATGCATCAAAATAATAATCATCCATTTGTTCTTTCATCCAAGAAGTGAATGAAGAACCTCCACCAAAATATGAACCAAATAGGAAGCAAATAAAACATTAAGACTTCAAGTGGCTCAAATAAGTCTCATCAATACACCCATGAATATGTATATCATCATGAAATAACAGAGGATGTTGCTTCCAATAATAATGTTCCTCAATCATATCCCTCTCCACCCAAGTGTCGGATGAAGTTCCTTCAACATCAAATGAACCAAGTGTTGAGCAAGAAAAACCATGAGTCTTCAAGTGACTCAAATGCATATCATAGGTGAATCCATGTAGATGTGCATAATCATAAAGTAACAAAGGATGCTTCTACAAATGTGAATAAGAGCGTTCTCCAACCATGTCATCATAAAAATTAAATATAGGAGTTTCATACTCCTCGTGTGGCACAATAAAAAAGAACCCTTCCACCCATACTTCATTGAGACTAATGCTGCAAAACATGGAATTGTAGGATGTAGGTGAATGAACTAACTCACCCAAATGATCAAAAAGTGCAGAAGTTTCATCATGGTAAGGATCCATGTGGGTTAGTATCATGCAGCTCCTTCAAAATGGTGAAATCTTTGTCATAGATTGGTTCCAATGTATAAGAATCATGCCCTTCTTTAAAAATTGCATAACCTTCATCAAGAGACAATTCAAGTTCCTCTTCCACCACATCAAGTTTTTGTATCTATTCAAGTTCATATTCAAAAAAATAAAGTACATTCAAATTTCCAAATTTCTCATGATCCACCATGTCATGAGAATCCTCCAAACAATCTACCATTTGACAATTTGAAACATAGGAGGAAAAACGAGTGTCTTGCAACTTTTCAAGAAGTTGCTCATTTTGAATTGTGAGCTTATGAATAACTTCATTATTATTCAAGTAGGATTCATGTAACCATTCACTAAGCTGAATGACATTTTTTCTATCAAAAATCAAAGACATGAATTTACCTTTGATTTTGCACATTGCTCTTTGAATCATCTCCATGTCTTCAAGGAAGGATGGCTCCTCCAAGGAAGTAGCTCTCCAACAATAATTTCATACCAATGCTTGAGTGTCATAGAGTATGCTAAGGGCCTTTTGGATCTTATTTTCATTCATATTTAAGTACCCTTCAATAAAATGAGGCTCTTGCAAATGAATCTCCTCATCTTCTTCCTTCTTGCTTGGACCAACTACATGAAGCTCAAGTGGTGATGGGGAAGTTGAACTTGTTTCTTCTTCAACTGCTACAAGGTCTTAATTTTCATGTTTAATGTAATTTTGGATTGCAGCAACAATTTCAAAAGTGATCTCTATGTTACCAACATATAGGTGTGAGCACCCATCATTAGGTACTCCTTCATAGTTCAAACATCCATCCGTAGATGCCCTTTGGTCCATGTCCATAGTAGAATTTGTTTCAAAATGATATTCAATAGTTTCAAGGTACTCTTATTCCTTCTCATGTGATTTTTCCTCATCTTTTTCAAATTAACTTGGGAGTGAATTTCAATCCTCTTGATGTAATTTCCTTTTCTTCTTCACCACCCACAGGAATTTGTAGCTCCTTGGTCTCCTCCCTACTTGTACATTGATGATTATTCCTTAATGAGTTCTTATTTGAATTTTTTTTCATAAATTCCTTCAACCAATAATTAATGTTTTCAAAATAAATGGTATTATGTTTCTCTTCATGATGGAAACTTCTACTACCCATAAATTGGCTAGCCATTAATTCGAATGCTTGCTTAACCTGCCTAGTCATATCATCACCACATGGATTAATGACTTTATTCAATTCATCTATACCATCCATAAATTCAATAATGTACCCTTTCAGGAAATTTTATCAAAATGACCAATTCTTCAATTCTTTCACAATGTACTCAAATTCATCTTCTTACAACTCTAGTTATATGGATTCAATTGATTGCAAAATTCCTCCAATTGATTTCAAACTTGGTGAGGAAGGTCCTGAGGGGTGATGGGAAATATTATCACATATATTACATGTATAATAAACTGATATACCCAACCAAGGTCTACAATTTTCAAGGGAATAAGTTTCGGGACAATACTAGTCAATTTGGGAGGTGGAAATCCCCCCCTGGGTCCTGGAACAAATCTCTTCACAACACTGTACAAAATTCACTAATGATGGGTATGATAATTTTATATTTTATCATAAATTATTTAAATTATATTTTAAGCATCATATGTGTTTTTGGGTTCGAGTAGGTATCCAAGAGAACTCCATGAACTTACTAGTAGTTTTGAGGTTCCAACCCCCAATGGTAGATGACTCCAAATACTATCAAATACTCTCGAATTGTATAAAAAGGTGTATGAGTTATATAATAACTTAATTAAAATGTTAATGGATGTATTATGGCCTTTCAAATACTTCTGCAAGTTTATATCAAATTCTGAATAAGATAGTTGCTTTAACTAGCAATTTTGGGGCTCAAATCCCCCTCGAGGTGAATGATAGAAATGGATTCCCAAGTGTGCTGAAACCCACTCAAATTCTCAAATTTAATTATGGGATATGTATAATGAGACTCATATACATAACCAATTGAAATCCTGTGGTTTTTATCACTTCCTTCAATCAGATATAAAAAAACTAGTTTTGGACCCTTGGGGAAATGAGATGTAATTTGCTCCAAATGATATGAAATTCGACCCAATGGCCAAAAATTATAAATTAATGAAAATTAAACCCATATTATACATTAATTACATTTAATTCACTCACAAATCATCAATGGTGCACACATATATTCGATTCCATCAAGATTGCAAGAGTCTACAACAAGTTATTGGGGAAATGGCATTGTTTCTTCAATATTGGACAATAATACATGATATATATTGGCCTTTCGAACTGAGATATTTCTGAAATTGAAATAAAGAGTATTTAAATCATAATAAAAAATACTGTAGCAATAGAATCTCCCTCAAATAGATGAATAGTTCACCAAGTGCTCCTCACTCCATAGAGTTGAAAGATGGTGAGAAAACTTGAGATGAATGGAAGAACAAGATGATATTGAGATGTCCATGATATTCCTGTAGATTGAACCTGTAACTTATGACTCCATTTAATCTCCTTGAAATACCTAAGTGGCCTCTCCAAATCACCAATTAGGATGGGAATATTTCACCCTCGAAATTGGCTAAGGCAAGAAACTAGTCATCCACTAGCTCTCTCTTCACAAACCCAAATTCATCAAATGATCAAAAATATTCTTCTCATGGATGATCCTTGTATTTTATAAACATTATAGGTATTCTAAGGTTCCAAATATATCCATAAAGAAAGGCCAAGTCTAATTGGTGTGGTTTCTCATGCTATGCCATGTGGCCTCTCTCTTCACCTTCCCTCTTCTCCCAAATTCGAGTAGGAGCCTCTTGGCCTTCACCAACTCCCAAATTCAACCTCTAAGATTCTCTATTCAGGAATGACATGTTATTATGTCATTATTTCATCCTTAATATCTTAATTGTGTCATAATTGTCATAGAACCTCCATCATTGGTGTCATAGATGTCATAAATGTAAGGGGAATCTAGCCAAGTGTCCATGAAACTCCCATTTGGCTCTTCCTCTCCCATGTAAGTTACAATTAATCCCAAATTTGAGCTATGAAGTATATGAAAAAGTATATTAACTTTATAATCCATCCAAAAACATTAGGCTTCCCATAGATTCGAGATTTCAAGAGGAAGATGCCATGTGGCACCAATTTTCTAGCTTGTGTGGGCCCCATAGTCTCCATGTGTTTCCATGCTCCATTGCCACTTCAATTTTATATTGTATTTATTTAATAAGGTAAATTATTAAATATTTATCCCCTTATAATGTCTAAACATCATTTATTATCCCCCTTATTCCAAATCTCAAAGCTTCCACCCCCAACTTAGGAAACTAGTGATTTTTCTCCTTGGCAATTATTTGACTTTTAGCATCCATTTGACAACTTTCATGAATATGCCAAATGTGATTTGGCAATTGTGAATCAATGAAAAATTTGGGACATTACAAAGGAGATGTTCCTTGATGCAGTAACATTACAAAATATTACATCACACAATAGAGGATTTATCTTCAAACAAAATGTTGGTTTTATTTTGACGATGCAGGTGCTACCATGTATTGATTACAAATTTTGTTAATGAGATCGAAAATGCTAAATTTCTATGATTGAAAAAATAAGTTGCATGGATGGATGAGTTTTTGGATGCAGGATCATATTTAACCATCCCAAATTATGCATTTACAATCACACGGCTATATTCCCCAAGGGAACATGGCCATGTTCATTTAGATGAATGGGCATCTCATGCTGAATTAAAGTAAAATGTCAAAACTAGTAGGAGATTTCAAAGCACTACATTAGGAAATAGAAGACTTATATTCAAATGCAAATCAATTTTATTTGGCCGATGCAAGTGATGCCATGGATTGATGCCATTTTTTTTATGAGACTGGAAATGATGCAATTCTATGATTGACAAAAGAGGTTGCATGGATGGAGGATGTTTTGGATGCAGACCATTTCTAAGGAAAGGACCTTTGCTAACTTTTGCAGACCGAACACTTGCAAATGAAAATGGAAATTCAGTCAAGTTGTCAAAAAGAATTACACTGCAAAAAGTTTTAGGGAGGCCTTGAAAGTAGGGTTCTATGATATTTGATCATCTTAGGATGAGTGAAGGTTTTCTCGTTCTCTAGTGGGGTTGAGTACAGAATTACTATGGAGATTAATGGATTTCCAAACAAGAGTATTCACTCCCATATTTCCTCACTATGTAGAACAGGTTTGGAAGGAAGTTCTAAAGAAGGATGGACTTGAAGTCAGAGTAGGGTGGCCAAGTGTGGAAATGTCGGATGCTACTCTTTAGTGAGGAATTAATAGTTAGAAAGTACAAATTTTTAAATGAGGAAGTTTCTTCAAAAGCAAACAACTGCTCCAAAGAAGCCTAAGAAAGTTCCAACAAAGATTGCAACAACAATTGAAGAGCCAAGGAAAACTATAGGAATAATATATGTTCCATAAAAGTATGCAAGTTGGAAAGAAGAGGGTTTGAATATTCTATAAGGAAACTATGATAAGGGAGGGAACTCTTTTACTCATGACCAAGACATATCAGATGGTTTGTAGGACAGTCCTATTGGACAACTTGTTGATTTTAAGATACTTCTTAAACATTGCATTCCTTTTTAAAGGTTAAAAAATGATGAAACACTTGGATGAAACAACGGAGATCAAGTCTCCAAGATTACTCAGTAGTATGGCGAGTGGCTCATGGACAGATGTCCCATAATGATTGGTAGGTGTTTTGTTAATTGGGTTTTGATGCAAGCTCATTTGTTAGCCTAGGTGTCGAAAGAAGAATGCCTAAAGATTCTATAAGCAAACTATGATAAGGGAAACCACTATTTTGCTTGTGACCAAGACATGTCAAATGCTTTGAAGGAAATTCCTATTGGACAACTTTTTGATTTTAAGCTACTTCTTAAACAATGCATGCCTTTTTTTAGGTTAAAGAAGGATTAAACACTTGGATGAAACAATGGAGATCAAGTCTCCAAGATTCCTTGGCAGTATGGTGAGTGGCATTTGGGTAGATGTCTCTCATTTATTTGTAGATGTCTTATTAACTGAGTTGTGATGTAGGCTTATTTGGTAACCTGAGTGTGGCTTCCCCGTTGGACCCAAAACACATCTGTTGTTAATTTCGTTAGTCGGAACATGGTAAGCATGTTGATATTCGATTTTAAAGGTTTCATGGTCTGGCATGCATATGAATGGATTAACAACCCCATCTCATGTTAGTTTGTTTTGATTTGTGGATGGAGGATGTTTTGGATGCATAATCATCTTCAAGGAAAGTTCCTTTTACAAGTTTTGTAGAACATGTATTTGCTAATGAAAATGAACATTGCAGGCAAGTTGATAGAACACAATTTTAAGTGCAATGTTGTTTAGGGAGACCTTGAAGAAAGGGATGTATGATATTTGGGCAACATAGGATAAGTACAAATTTCCCTCTGCTTTATGGGGGTGAATAGAGACTTACTATAGATATTCATTGATCTCCAAACAAGATTGATCACTCCCATATGTCATAATTACATAGAACATGTTTGGAACGAATTTAGGAAGAAGGATGATAAGATCGATCACTCCCATGTGTCATTATTATGTAGAACATGTTTGGAATGAAGTTATGAAGAAGGATGGATTTGCACTCAAAGTAGTGTGGCCAAATGTGGATTAGCCTAAGCTAACTCTTTAGTGAGTGAATAAATATTTAGAAGGTACAGTTGTTTCAATGGGAAAGTTTCTTCAGAACTAGACATCTGCTCCAAACAAAACCAAGAAAGGTCCAACAAACATTGCAACCAAAATTGAAGAGATTAAGCCAACTATAGGATTAATCTATGTTCTAGAAAAGTATGAAGGCCACAAAGAAGAATGTATAAATTTCCCCTAAGAAAATTATGATAAGGGAAACTTTTGTTTAGCTCATGAACATGATATATCAGTTGAATTGAAGGAAAGTCCTATTGGACAACTTCTTGATTTTAAAATAATTCTTAAACAGTGCATGCCTTTCTTGAGTTTAAAAAAGGATGAAACACTTGTTGTTTGGCATGAAGCCCTAGATGTAAAGACTTTTTTGGTGAGATGCAAGTGCTGCAAGAAAAGGTTGACTTATTAAACAACTAGAAAAGACTTGAAAAGCTGGTTTTTTTTTCATAACTGATGAAAGTGGCTGCAACAAAACATGTTCGTATGTTTCAGTATTGAAGCATATTCATTTTCCACCCTAAAATGTAGTACGTATATTGTATGGCTTCTTTGGATTTCCAACAAAATTATACAAGGATAGGGGTATAGTGTCCATTGGCTATGACTTATTGGTAAGGTCAGCTATAGAATACAAATTACTATTTACAACATGTTTTTGAAAATGCTACAACCAACATTGTATCCACTAACATCTGATTCAAAATCCATTAGAGCAAACATGTTTATCAAGCACCTATCTAAGAAATTAGTAGTATATGTTATTAAAAAAAATAAAGAATGCATACAGGGGTTGATTGTGTAATCACAGTACTCCTAAAAAGCCATGCAATTCCAGCAATACACTAAGCTTGTTTATAAGGAAACTATCAAAGAAATGAGTGGTTAATATTGTTAATAAAAATAAATAATGCACTTAGGGGTTGACTATGTAATCATAATACTCCTACACAACCATGCAATTCTAGTAATTAGAGTTTCCTTGGGTAGACTAAATACCACATTTCAAAACTACTCATACCCATTTCAAAACAACAATTATAAACAACTTGCAAAATGAAACCCGCAATTTGTCAGTAAACATATAGTAATTCAATCAAGCAATAATTCCACTGTCAAATGTATGCAATAATGTATATTTGTTTTAATATCATTACAGAGATTGTATAAATTACATCTGTGCACCCAAAATTAAATACTAAGACTAAAAAATATAGCCGCAAAGAGACGAAATAGAGTGACCCCACAAACCCTTAGAGTAAACACAAGTGACTTGGAAACATGACCAATACTGAAAAGGCCTCGGAGAAAATCCTCGGTGTAAACAGATAACCGAATTGAACCCACAAATCCTCGGCATGAACCCTTCGCCAAGATAAATTTGGAACCATGGCAATGGGTATTTCCAATTTGTAGAGAAATACAGATGTTCCATTCGTGCTCTCCGCGAAGACGTGATGGGGTTATGACCATTTTGTCTCGTGTCCATCCCTCATTTCTTCACGGTGACTGGTGCCAAAATAAATCAAACACTGAAGAACACTGTAGTGAAGGACACTGGCAGGAAAGATGGGGTTGTCAATCCAAGCGTGCACAAAAAAAGAAAATCAACAGGAAGCAGACGTGCATCAAAACAAGCTGTCAGGAGATGGGGATGTCAATCCAACCATGCATAGGAAGGACCATTCCAAAAATCACCAATCTTGTCATGTTTAGACTAACGAAATCAACAACAAATAGGTTCTAGGGCCAACGAGAAAACTACACTCATGTTACCAAATAAGGAAGCATCAAAATCTAGTTAACAAAACACTTTTCAAAACACGCGAGACATCAGTCCAAAAGCCATTCATTGGACTGTCAATCCTGAAGCTTGTAAAATAAAAAAAATCACCCAGGTTGTCATTCCAGTTGTGCGCAGGACAAACTGTGTAGCAACAAATGGGAAAACCACACTTAGGTTACCAAATAAGGCTGCATAAAAGCCCAGTTAACAAAACACCTGTCAGAACACATGACACATCTATCCTAAAGCCATTTGTTGTCCTGTCAATCTTGAAGCCTGTAGAATCGAAAATCACTTGGCCTGTCAAACTAGGCGTGCGCAGGACAGACCATGACGCAGAAAATGGGTTTGACGGCCCACGGGAAAGCCACACTGAGGTTACCAAATAAGGTTGCATCAAAACCCAGTTAAAAAAAACCTATCAAAACACCTGAGACACCTGTCCAAATGCCATTCGCCATGCTGGCAAAAAATCTTCGAAACTTCGTCTCTATTGTTTAACAACTTCGATCGATATATATATATATATATATAGTAACTTATCAAAATAAATATGTTATAGAAATTGCGTACCTAATCCTCCCCATGTTTCAGTTCCACACTTAAACCTGAAAAACCTTCCTTGGAAATATCACATTCAAGGAAAATACCATCTTAAGTATACATTGACTTTTTGATAGTAGATCATTGACACCGAACATTTGTATCATTAATTCGTCTATTTCTTTCAAATTTTATTCAAAAATTCCAACAGTCCATACAATCAATACCGAAGTTAAAAACATGGATGTATTATGGCAATGAAGAAACTTGTTTGATTTTTACCTATTCGAAAGTGAAACATATGTCAAAAGTAAATGAACGACCGACTTATGACCATTGTTTTTCCGGTTTTACATCATCACTTAAAGTATACATCCGTGCCGATAATTTGAATGGCTATGCTTCAAGTTGCAATAATTTCCACATCATCCAAGTTGCGTTATTTTCATTTTGAGTTTACGGAGAGAATTGATTTTGTGGTTTTTGAAAGTCTTTTCTGCAACTTGCAATGTTTGGTTTCAATTTATCTTTCACATCAATCTTTCCTTTCCTTTCACGGGTCGTAAAATTGGTCTCTCGTGAAGCTAAGGATTCTTCGCGTCATGCTTTCCTAAACGAAAATTCGCATCATATCCATCCATGGTCGGTCGTTAAAGTGGTCCCTTCTTAAGAATCCTCCTGCTTTATGTTTTTTTATTATAACTTGGAATAAGACAGGGGCAACATGGCGGCCAACAATATTCAACATGCACCACAGTAATAAATGTTGTGGCAGCGATAATGTGAGCTGTTGGATCTCAAACAGATTGAGATCTAACGGTTCAGGGTGTAGCTACCACAGCATTTATTACTCTGCTGCATGTAAAATATTTTTTGCCCAACATGGCTACAACTTTCTGCGGCTCTGCTCTGGTTAGCAGTATTAAATGATATATATATGAAAAATAATTTATTTTAATTATTAAATAAAAATAATTTTGCTTTGTAGAGGTGTGTTTTTTAATGTTTAGTATAAAGGAGAAGTATAATTTTATATTTAATATGGAAGCATCGAAATTTTATTAAAATAATAAAATATTAAACAAGTTGAATAAGCAACGAAGTCGCTTAGTACCTGCCGCTTAAGAAAAGTTTGGAAAAAGTAATAATAAGCTAAGTTAACTTAGTTTTTTTTCCTTCTAATCTGTGGATTCGTTAAATCATTGTGAAATTCGTTGGCCTGTGAGACTTTGTGATAGACTTGGAATGTAACTAGACCTCCAGATAGCCAAGCATATTGCTGGATGCACTTGGTGATTATTGGATGTGCTGTGTCGAGTCCCGATGGTGACACCTCACGATGTTGTGTGCTGGAACATGTATGTTTCGATCAGAAAACTGCTTTAAGGTCAGATTAACGTTGATAAATTTTTCTAGACGATAGGCAGAAGATATGAATCAAACACCCAATGCAATGAAAATGGAATGTGTCATCCGTGGATCATATGGATGTCCGGTAAAATTTGCCACTTTGAGAATTGGTTGGTAACATGCGAATGTATTTTTTTTAGTTCCTATAAATCAACACAAACTTAAAGATGTTCTGTAAAGTAATGGCTACAATAAGTGTTCTCACTTTGAGAACTTTTGCATGAGAGGATCAAATTGTGGAGCTTATTTAACATTTTAAAATATTTTCTTCTTCTTTTAAATATTTTAATTGTAAAATATAATTATGAAATATATGTTTCTTATTATCTAAATTTAATAAAAAAAAAGAAAAAAGTATTTTAATTGTAAAATATAATTATAAAAACTATCTTTCTTATTATTTAAATTTAATAAAAAAAATCTAACAATAACTAGAGGAAAAATATTTGAATAGAATTGTTTTTTTTTTTTAATATCTAAATTTAGTGAAAAAATCTATCTTTCTTATTATCTAAATTGAATAAAATATAATTATAAAATCTATGTTTCTTATTATCTAAATTGAATAAAAATTGAATAATAATTAGAAAAAAATATATTTTAATTATAAAATTAACTTAGGTTTGTTTAATGTGAAGAGACGAAGGTTATGTTGGAGCTGTTGAAATTTCGAATGCTTGTAAAAAGCACTATTTGTAGAAATGGAAATGAATTGGTTTTATGTTGCATATGGTATTTGTTTCAATAGCAATAGCAAGATGGATCTTGCAATAACAAGATGGAAATGTTACATCATGTCAGCCTATTCATAAAAGTAAATGCGACCCATTAAAGTTAGTGGCAGAGATTAACTAACCAATGGTACGATGTACCAATATTTGGTAACAGAGTTGTTTCACTATTTTTAATGGAGCTGATATTTTTAATGGAAACTGCTCGATCGAAGATAGATGAGTTTCAAACAGAAACTACTAGCTTTAAGGCAGAGAGAATACCTGCGGTGGCAGGTATAATAAGATATTAAATGTTTAAAAAATAAAAGAGTATTCAGAAACAAAATTATAAACTAAATGATTTAATAAAATAGTTTTTATATAAATAATTGATTTATATTATTTTAGAAACATATATGAAACATTTTTTAATTCTAATAACATTAATTATTTTTTAAAATAATTAAATTATTTAAAAATAAAGTTAACCTAAACATTGTACTTCAATACAGCTAAGAAATTATAGTCCCCTACAATACACAACTAAGAGTTTCTATATAAATCTTTTATTTATATTATTTTGGAGATATATATGAAACATTTTTTAGTTCTAATAAGACTAATTATTTTTTAAAATAATTAAATTATTTTAAAATAAAGTTAACCTAAACACTGTACTTCAATACAGCTAAGAAATTATAGTCGCCTGCAATACACAACTAAGAAATTATAAACTGCAGTGAAACTTGTACTTCAATATAGCTAAAAAATTATAAACTTGATAATTGACGCATCGAGGCAAGATTACAAGTTTAAATGATTTTTAATTTTTATTGAGAAAAAATCTGTATCATATATCGCTTGCTCTTTACAATAGAATGCAAGCATGGAAAATACAACAAGAATAAGTGCAGATTCAATTTGATTCTGTAAATAATCAAGCCAAAATCAAAGTGAAATAATGAGAGTAGATACAACATTGAACAAACTTTGAAATACTCACACTGGGTGGGTGAGGCCATTTTTTCACTCTCCCAAATAGCTATTTAAAGCAATTTATGATGAATAGTATCTCAAAATATTGACAAAAGTTACAAAGAAAGAGACGATTATAAATTAAATATGAACGACAGCAAAGTAGATGATGCTTTAGACCAAAACAGGAGGATCTGTAAACCCTAAGAGAGCAGCATCTAAAATAATACAACTGAAATAGTAGCAAGGCTGCTTATACATGCAGTTTAGAAATATTTTAATGCTATATTGTATATAAGTTGAAAGTTGAAGTAATTATGAAACATTAAAAACTTGTACCAATGTATTATTTGTTGCTATGTTGCTTACTTTTTTATGTGGCATTATTTGTTGTTATGTTGTTTATTTTTCTATGTGAAATTACTTGTTGCTTTTATGTTGATGTGTTATTTATTACTTGTTGTAACTCTGTTGCTTATATTTGTATGTCAAGTTAGCAACAAAGTTGCATGATACCTACCTCTTAAGAAAAGTTTAATAAAAAAATAGTTGAAAAAAAATCTCAAATAGATAATAATAAAATGTACAAAACTACTTCCTTAATT
>LPNX011084326.1:633445-659963 GCA_001517045.1 Pseudotsuga menziesii
TAGAGTATATTACTAACTTTATATTACATTATACTAATTTAACATATCATTACATTGTGATATAAATATTAACGTGAGACATATAAGACATATGACCATCATTTACTATATTATTATTGAAACATGCTACAAAATGCTTTGATATCCTATTTTAAAAACTCTCTTTTTAACAAATCGTCTTTCCTTTACCATGGCCAATTTCATGAATGCGTGACAATGAGGATAATTTTATAAAAGCCATGAAAAGAATTTGATTTATACATCAGAATCACACATTACAATAATTGAAACTATTCAAATAAATAACCCCACCTTCGTTAGAGATTTGGAGACAAATCAACGATGCTCAAAGAAATGGGAAGTAGTTCCACCTCCACTACAAGCAAAAACAAAGAATTATTCAATATATTTATAAGTGATATTTTTCCCATTGATTTGGTTTATCAAAGCCTAGATATGAGCTTAGATTGAACACTGTAATCCTGCGTTGAATTTCACTGCAACATAGCACAAATTTATGAAATTTATAGCGAGGAACCACATTTCAACATAGAATTAGGCCGACCTGCGTTGAATTTCATGCATTGTCATGATTACTAAATAAAATAATATATAAAAAGCATAGCTTATCAGTGCATAGGGTCCAGTAATAATGGAGAAGGAGCATGAGATCAAAATGCAAAAGCTAACAGCATAATTATCAGGTTTTCTTATTGTCTCTGCAACAAGAAAGCAGTACTTGCGTACAGTGATTGAAGGCAATGTCAATGGCAACAATGTGATATATCCCAATCAAAACTACTATGTTTCTGAAAATCTCATAAACACTACCCCAGTTTCTGAAAACATAAAAATCAACAGCTGGGCAGCTAGCATTATGTAATAGAGGACAACAAAATTTGCAACGGAACCTGAATAGGAGCATGGAAAAACGAGTCTATTACCAAGCCTTAATATATCCCTATGACAACATCTGAAATACAGGAAGGGTTCAGGGTTTAAGCCTCCCTGAGCTTTATGCTTTCAATATAATATGATCACTGACATGAGAGCCTGAGCTTGTACGTTTATAGTTTACAGTTTACGTATACTTCATAAATAAAAAATGAAATTATGGTGAACGAAATATAATATAACACAAATTAAAAAATGTATACGTCAAATCATCTACATAATAATTTATTTGTTTTAAAACGCTGATCAGGGATCTTCACAACAGGTGGCAGACTGCATGGACAATGGGAGATAGCAAAAATCATCAACATAATAATTTATTTGTTCAAAAACGCTGATCAGGAATATTCACAACATGTGGCAAACTACATGGATGACCAGCTATAGCAAAAATATCATCTACATAATAATTTATTTGTTCTAAAACGCGGATCAGGGATCTTCACACATGGATGACCAGTGATAGCAAGCGGAGTATGCCGTGGTCATTGCCTTTACCCATCACTAGTATATCAATCGAGAGGCTTGGTTGGTGAGTTGATATTTTGTTGCATTTTTAGTTGGAGAGAATGCTGAGGTTGGTGATCAATTTCCTTACAGGGTTGTAGTGTATTCGGTAAGGTTTCTGACTCCACTATGTCTGTTTTCTTCTTGATGCGTTAAATTCCTGAAATTTGTTCCAACATTATGGCCATTTTTGCATAGGCTATGGAGTGTTTGTTTTTGTTGAATCCTGCATCAATCTCAGCTCGTTTTAAAGTGTTCTTGCCCAATTTGGTCATTTCTTTATAAAGCTTCTACGAAATTCTCACCATCCTTTCACTCATTCTTGTTTTTGTTGAATCCTGCATCAATCTCAACTCGTTTTAAAGTGTTCTTGCCCGATTTGGTCGCTTCTTTATATCTTTCTTCAAGCTTTGGCGAAATTCTCGCCATCCTTTCACTCATTCTGTAGCGTCTTATATATAGCACGAACTTACTTGTTTTTTCACCTGCATGTGTAAACAACGGGTTCCTTTTTACTCTGTCATGTTTTATACAGTTCACGCACTGCAATTTGTTATGTTTTATACAGTTCACCCACTGCAATTCAAATTGTTTTATTAAATTTTATAAAAGTAATCTCTGTCATGGAACTCGGGCTTGTAGTCAGCAAAATTATGCCACGAGTCAACTTGGAGCTAGACAGGGTTGACAGAACAACCATAAATTGGCGTCAGAATTTGCATAGACACGTATATATTTGTCATTAACCGTAATCTGCATTTTAATTTCATAAATTATTGGGTGGCATCTTTGGAGGTTTAGGGTTTAACAAACATTCAACGGCTTCCCATGTAGATTTGCAGATTTACAGCCAAGTTGCATTTGTACGAGAATTTACTGTCAAATTGTCAAATTTTGGGGGAGTCCTGAAATATCGAAAGAGGCGTTAGCAGCGAGAAATACTCCTATGAAGAATATCAAGTTGCCAGGGTTAGATCTTAGCTTTTAAAGAACCTCCGCATGCCGAATATTGAAGGAGATTACAACAGAAGTTAAAGAAGAAAAGTAAAAATGGCATTAATGGAAGAATTAGCAACATTTAAGCTCAACCCTAGGGTTGAAACTGTAAACTTTGGGGGGTTACTGACAGTTACGGCCTTCTTTTAGCATAATCTGTGATATATCCGGTTGTTATCGACATTTGGGATATACTTCTGGCGGAAGTTGTGTGATTCTGAGGGATCAATGATCAAGAATGGCAGATATCTCTATTATAATCCTCAAATTACATGTAGACGAGTTGTCTTCAATCTACAATAAATGTTGATGTCAGCATTGCCATGTGTCAAGTGAAAACCAGATACCAAACTCCAAGAATGACATCATTTCTGATTGGCCAATTAGAAGTTTACAAAATAGCAAATACAAATATTTTTATTAAAATTTAAAATATTTTTTTGCAAACTCTAAAGTTTAACTTTAGAAAACAAATTTTAATTTTTTGTTGGCGGCAACTAATAGAAGGTCAAAGGTTCGGTTGACTAGCAACCGATTACTATATACCTGCGGCGGCAGGTATAATAAGTAAAAAATCTATCATGTAATTTTAATTTAAACTTTAAAATCATAGATATGTGTATTCCACATAATTTTAATTAAAAGTATGTGTATTAGTTAAACAAGGTTGTTGAGAGGCAAGATGTCAATTGAAAATCATTGGATTTTTTTACATTGTTTAGTTACCATTTTAAAAGATAATGTGGAAGGGTAAAATTTATTATTATTAAATTTATCACTAGGGAGATGTGTAATTCAATGGACATGTGACACTTCAATAAAAAAATAATAATAAAATTGTAAGTAAACAAAAAAAATTACAAGGTGGATCTCAATTTTTTTTTTAATAAAGTTATTGATTGACAAGATTTCAAATCAAAATTCATTAGACTCTGTTATTTTGTTTTGTTTGGTTAACATTTTAAAAGATAATGCAGTCAACAAAACACCTGTCAAAACACGTAAAACATCTGTCCTAAAGCCATTCGTTGTCTTGTCAATCTTGAAGCCTGTAGAATTGAAAATCACCCAACCTGTCAAACTAGGCATGCGCAGGACGGACCATGACGCGGTAAATGGGTTTGACGACCCACGGGAAAGCCACACTGAGGTTACCAAATAAGGTTGCATCAAAACACATGAGACACCTGTCCAAACGCCATTCGCCAAGCCGACAAAAAATCTTCAAAACTTCGTCTCCATTGTTTAATACCTTTGATCGATATATATATATATATATATATATATATATATATATATATACTAACTTATCAAAATAAATATGTTATAGAAACGGCGTACCTAATCCTCCACATGTTGCAGTTTCACACTTAGACCTGAAAAACCTTCCTTAGAAATATCACATTCAAGAAAAATACCACATTAAGTAGACCTTGACTTTTTGATAATAGGTCATTGGCACCGAACTTTTGTATCGTTAATTCATCAATTTCTTTCAAATTTTATTCAGATATTCCAATAGTCCATACAATCAATACGAGAAGTTAAAAACATGGATGTATTATGGCAATGAAAGAAACTTGTTTGATTTTTACCTGTTCGAAAGTGAAACATCTGTCAAAAGTAAATGAACGACTGACTTATGACTTAGAAAAACCATTGTTTTTCCAGTTTTACATCATCACTTAAACTATACATCCATGCCGATTACAATTACCCCACCGGAGTACTAAACAGGCTCGTTGGCAGTGGGTTCTGACTTTGATATCTCTTTTAAAAGCCTCATTTATACTTGTCTATGTGAACAATGTACCTATGTAAATGTTAAAGAGAGGTCATGTGTGGGTTAAATGAAAATCTAAGGGAACTGTTTGTAATAGCCAGTTGATAATCATCTTCAGATGCTCTAAGTTTTTGTTACCTGATCCTTGCTAGAAGAAAAGGTTTATACCTCTAGAGTGTCCTGGCGTTTACTGATTCAATGAACATAGATGTGAACCTCATTATTGGTTTTTCTTTTCACCGCTCAAACCGTCTTGTGTGAAGCCGAGTCAAGTTGGCTAGTACACCATTGGCTTCATTTAGTACTCCTCTTGTCTTGTGTTTTTAAGGCACATATTCTGGTGGAAAATTTCTATATGAATAAAGAGAAAGAAGTCTGTGCTTATGGGTTGAAGTTTTGAATATTTTTAATAGTAGATGCTGATAGCCTATGGACTATTTTTAATTCTGTTTTTGTATTGCTAATAAAGAGTGGTTTTGTGACTTAGCTCTGTTTTTGTGTGGCCAGATGAAGGAGCAACCATGGAATAAGGTAATTGTGCCATGAGCCTGTTGGATAAAACAAATTTTTTAGAAAATTATTTGATTTTTCAGGCAGTTTTAATTGTCTTTTCAACTCACAAAAGTTGGACATTTTGAAGAAAGACAGTTATTTGCCCTTGCTGATAACATCATCACCCTGCTAGCAATCATTTTCACCCTTGCAAGCTTGAAAATACTTCTGTGTCTGGACATGAAAATACTAAACTCAGACTGGATCAGGTAATGGAATGAGTTCTGCAAAACTGGTAAATTGAATTTTAAAGGTAATGTTCAGAACGCTGGACTTATCTTTACTGTTAAAAGCCAAGCATCTTTCTAATTTAAAAATTGATGAAATTATGAGGATTTACCTTAACACATTATATTCCATAGAGCTGATCAACCACCTCTCCTTTGTAAGTAATTTAATGAAATATACACCTTGGCAAAATTTTATTTTATGTTATTGATTATTTTATAGTTTGACCTTTTTAATTTTTATGTCATTAATTTACTAACATCCAGAGCCTGACTCCATGGTTAAAATTGACATTTGATATGTCTTAAGGCTATGAATTTTTCTGGGACGTGTAGATATCATTTTAAGGCAAGGCGGTGTGGGCAGTATGTGCCTTGGTCTGCTATAATTTCCTTAGCACGTTCGTCATTACCATCATATTTTTTTTCCCTTTGCCATTATATTTTTAAATAGGGATCGCTGGTGTAAAAAACTTCAAGCTGTCATGCAAAGACTATGATTAAGTTTTTAAACCTGAATTCTTGGCTATGAAGGGTGAAACAAGATTTTCAAAGCTACGGATCATAGAAGAATTTATTAGTCCCTTAGTAATCATCACCCAACTCATTACTTGTGAGGGTCGATTCTTTACCTTCAAAGCCTATCGCTTTTGATTGCTTGCACATTTTGAATTTGGTAAGCTCCTTAACTTTCCATTTTATTTCTGGAAAAGTTTGGGTAGGATGGTTTCTCAGATTAGGAAAAACGTAGAAAATCCTACTCATAGCATGTATCATCATGAGCTTATCAAGATGATCATTTTAGCCGAGTTGAAGAAAAAGAATCAAGCATGGGAACAATTTCTATATGAATTGTCCAATTTCCATTTTAATTCACCTTGGTTAATGAAGCAAGCAAACCTCTTATTCCTGATCTTATTGACAAAGTGTCCTCTGTGAATGCTTCTAAATGTCAAACTAGTCACATTCAGGAACATCAAGTCAAGAGTTGTAAGAAGGAACGAAGGTCCCATATCAAGAAGTCTCGGAGGTAAAAAGGGCAGCAAGTAAACTTTCAGTTTGAGAGTGGGCAAGGTCAGCCTGATTATGGAAAATTGTCTGTTTCATCAACCCGTAGGTTTACCCGTAGTATGGCTTCTCAAGAGAAGAAGATAGGATCTAAAGGTAAGACACCTATTCATGTTCAGTTATCCTCGTCCACTTCTTCATATGTACATGGTGGTTCTGATTCAAATGACTCCCATCATAATCCTTCAATACCAATGTCCTGTCACAGATTCTTCATTGCCATTTCATTTTTTTAGCATCACCAACTTTAAAATCTGATCTGAAGTTTGTCAAATCTCACCGGTTAGATGCTTCAGCTCAGGGGGTTGAATACTTTCGACAAAGAAATTTTAAGTTGACTAAACAGTTCCAAGAATATGTTAGATTGGACCGATTTGTCAAACAAGAAAACACAGTTTTGAAGGCTAAAGTAGCATCTTTGCAAACCTTAGTTGATGACATTACTGGATCCAATGGTAGTCTCAGGAAGCAGTTAAGGAAAAAGGACAAACAACTTGAAAAATTGATCAATGTACAGCAGAAAACAGCTCCATCTCCTCCTCAAGTACAAGTCTTGTTTAACACTTCAGCTTCGGTTTCTGGAATTTAACCCAAAGTTTGGTCCTCTATTTTGAGTTTCAATTTTGTATGCCTGGGGCAAAACTTTCTTGCATTGGGACATGCAAGGTCTTCAGTCCGGGGTAGATGATGGCCTCTTGTTTTTGCTTGTTCAACACCTTATTTCTAGTTCAAAGTTCCATGAGATCAAGTATATTCAACTTTATCTAGTTGTGTTTTATGCTTGAATATGCCTTTTCAAGGGAAACATTACAAGGTGCTCTAACAGGTGAATTTTTTATATTTTTCATTATTTTATTTATTATTTTGTTGGGTTTTAATTTATAAAATGAAACCTTAGCTTTTGATTAAATGCTGATCAATTGACAAACTCTTGTTTCCCACGCAGTGGTTCTTTTGGTTGCTCGATCCGACACTTGTTCCGACACTCACTGAGCATGTATTGATTGGTACAGATATTTGGGGGATTCATTTGTCCAAAATTACTCATGGATTTTATGCTTGGTCATTTCAATATGGATTATGAGCTATCATTCATCATTGAAATGCTATGTTTCCTCCAGAAGTCGTGGCCCTAATCTCAAGCAATCTGGCAATGGCATTCCCTTCATTAATCAAGAACCTAATTTCGGGCTCAATTTCTGAGCAATTGGTTCAGAATTATTCAAAACGGTTCAAAACCCACTTCATAAATGGCCCCGTTTACCCCTAATCATGGGAAATTTTCAAAATTTCTAAACGAATGTGGAGAAATCCTTTCCGGAATAGACGTGGTTTTTCCAGATTTTGGTGTTGGTCGTTTTCTAGGTGGTTGCATGAATTTCTGATTTTTGGGATGGATCTTATCCATCTATTGATGTATAAACAAATCCTTAGAAGGATGAGACAGAGGAGAAGACATTGTAAAAACTTTGACTTTTAATTAATTGACCAACAGCTGCGTTTTCTTTCCTAAAGCTTCAGTTTCAGATTCATGGGCATTGAAGGCCGGGCCCACCTTCAACTCTGATCATCTATGTATATCGTTGTTTTTACTGTTGTAGGTAAAGTTACACTGTATATTTTGATATTGTCTTTCATGGATGTATGCTAATGGTTTTTAATAACTTGTGATTTGGGAATGAAATTCATGCTTACATTAAGCTAGTCGATGTCATTAAAATATGTGTGATAAGCTTGATTGCATTACTCAACACTTTTGGATAAAATAGCTACCTTCAGTTTGGTCTGTAGGTTCAATTTAGTAGAGTAGTGAGAGTTGGATTTGGATTTCAGATTTCTTTTACTTCCAGAAGTGATACTGATTATTGAATGGTTAAAGTGCTTGTCCATAATTCTTTTAGGTCACAGAGTTTACAAGGTTGTGGAGTGTTTCAAAGGGTTGTATTGCTTTAAAGAATTTAAAAGAACTTGCAGCATTTACTGAATTCATAGAGGTTTTAGAAGTATATAGAGGTTTTAGAACTTGCAGCATTTACTGAATTTGCAGAGATTTTAGCTTATAGAGTTTATAGGTTTTTTTTAAGATAGCATTTCGAACTGGTTATATAGAGGATTGGAGTTATGTTTATTTCAGAATCTTGAACGAAATTAAAGAGAAGAAGCACAGTTCATTAATCTTTGACAGCGTTTGTTTCCTATGGTTTGAAGATAAGTCTTGTAGAATAGGCAAATGAGAGTGAAATGTGTTTTATCTGAATAGTCCCAAGATATTTTTGCAAGTGGAAGTGTGTCTGTAGTTATAAAAAATGCAAATTGATTTCTAGTAATTATTTGTGAATGATAAGTGTTTGTATGAATTAGGGTTAAGAAGAGCCATCTTATTTAGTATAAGATTCTTTATGAGTGATGAGTGCAGTCTTAGATGCAATGTTAAAAAGGTATAAGGCCATTAGGATTGATAAAAAAGTATTCATTGAGTAAGCAGTTTTGAAAGTAGGGTTTCCTTTAATGAACTATTTACTACTTGGTTTCTTGTTCTAAAGAATAGATCAATAATTAGCATAGTTTGAGATTGCTGTAGATTCTATTGGATTTGACAAATTTGTGGACTGTAAAACAGTGCTCAGCGAGCTGATTCCCTTTCCTTAGATTAGACTTAACAACTTGTGGTAGTTAGTTTCATAAACTACATTCTTTTTCTTTATACATGAGCAAATCAAAATTACCCTAGGCATGAGCTTGAAACCATTTTGCCCTGCACATATAGTGTAGCAGCTCGAAGTATACGTATCCCGGTTGATAATTAAATTGAAGGTAAATTAATTAGTGATAATTTTACCCAACACATACCACCCAGGATTAATAGGCTGTAATCCAGATAGACCACACAGAAGAACGAAGAGCTTCGCCACCCGGAAGAATGAGCCGCCACCTTCAGAATGATGAGAGCTCTGATTCCTGAAACAGGTCGAAGAAGAAAACAACTAACAGGCCAAATAGCATTCTCATGATATAAAGGAAACATCATTACCTAGAAATTGGAGCATGTCGAAGAACGTTTCATCAAATTTCGAGGAGCGCCATTTACCGGACCCATACTGTGCATGAAATAACAGAGCGCAATGCCAAAAGAGGAAACCTCTTGAAGATCAAGGTTCTGAAGGTCATCATAACAGAGCGTGTTTCTATCAAACCAATAAGCTTTGTCAACCGAGAAACCCATTCTAGTCTGGACAGAGAGGGGAAGATCCACTCGCCCAAATGAAATGCTATGATTGCATAATAAAACCTTAAGCATGCCCATTAGATTTTGGAAAATATTTCGCCGTAAATCCACCTGCTTCGTAGTACAAAGGATAGTACACTCCATCATCATCAAAGGTAGAGAGGCCATCTTCTTAGATAGAGCGGGACGAGCTAACAGAAAATTATCATTGAGCATGATGAAGGATGTGGAATAAAGGAGCATGCCATGGTATGCCACGCCACCAACGGGAGAGGCCACCATCCGGCGGCAGATGCAAATGACACTTGGCCTGGGGCCCATTCTCCATAATACCAGTCAAGCCACCCTCGAATCCAAGCCCGAGGATTCAAGGGATAGGAAACAAACTAAGCACATCATTTAGTTTAAGGACCCCCTTGCCCAAGGGTATTGCTTCGTTTGCAGCTTTGCCCGCTTGTCCGTTATTAATTCGCAAGACATGAAAGAAATCTATAGATCGGAAAAGGGGAATGAGCAAATAGATTCTTCGAAGAACTTGACGAAGGCGATTAGAGGAAGGAAACGTTTGAGAGTTGATGAAATGGATAATCAACCTGGAGTCCCCAACAATCGTAATAACTTGAATACCATGGAGAAGAGCTTGATTGAAGCCTTGCCATTGAATCCATCAAATATACTCCCTCTAAATTTATTAATATAATTTATTTTTTAATTTAAAATAAATACTTATCAAACATCATTTTATTAATTTTTTATATATACTTTTGGACTTAAGCTCAAATATATTTTTCCAAGCATAAAAAAAAACTATAACTTGTTATAAAAAAAACTATAACTTGTTATTCATTAAGTTTAAGCATTTTATCTTTTTTTATTACAATTAATTTTATTTTGAAATGAATATTTTTTATAAATAAATTATGGAAAACATAATTGTTAATAAGATGATATTATATATGTCTGTCATAAACACTTAACCAGTTTTATTCAATAAAATGATTTTTTTTATTACAATTTTGATTTATATTATAAATTATAATTTAATAAATTGAAATACCCTTTTGAGATAATTGATAAGAAACCGCTCATTTTTAATTTAATAAATTAAAATAAAATCAAACAACAACTTACTTTTTCTTTCTTTTTTCATTTCTTTTATTACAACCTTAATTCATATAATAAACCTTAGTTTAATAAATTAAATAGATCTTTCCATCTAAAATGATTTATCACACTAAATTAGGTCCTCTTCTTAACACCATTAAATTAGGTCCTCTTCTTAACACCATTGTCCGAATGAGTGGTACACATTTTTTATATATAATTAAAATTTAATGAATAATTTAATAAATTAAAATAACCTTCCCATTTGAGATAATTGATAAGGTCAAGCAATATGGAGAGATTGTCTACAACTCATTCGAACAATCATGTAAAGAATAAGGATATGCTTTTGCGTGATAAATCGTCTTTTATATAATTATTTTAATACAACATAGTAATAGAGGAGTTTTAATATATTTAATTAATTAATTAAATTAAAAATCAGTATTTGGGAGTTTATAAAATATTTTAGTAAAGGAATTATAAGTTAAAATACAAACCTCTTATCAAGTAACGTTAGATATGGATATGAACATTAAATCTTAAGATATAAAGGTTTGGATCGTGATGAGATGAAGTTGAGATAACTTGATGATTATCTATAAAGTTTTACAATAGTATATTAATCTTTAAACTTATTTTGCAAACAAAATAAATTAAGATGTGGTGCATGTGATAGTACATTGTTTTATTTATGAAGTATCAAGTCATTCACTTCAACATGAAAATACAAGGAAATAAGTGTATTGCAAGTTGAAAAAGACATCAAAATCCATTAACTTAGAAAATCTTTCATAATAAATATAAAATATTATTTCTTGCTCTATCTGGTTCAAGCACTTAATAAAGATAGTACTAAACAATATATATTCACATGTATGTAAGATAATGTATATTTGTTTTAAGATCATTACAGAAATTGTATAAATCATATCTATGCACTCGAAATCAAAGACTAAGGTTAAAAAATCTAGCCTTGAAGAGACAACACAAAGTGACCCCACAAATCTTGAGCGTAAATACAAGCAACTTGGAAACATGACCAATACTCAAAAGGCCTCGGAGAAAACCCTTGGCGTAAACATAAAACCGAGTTGAACCCACAAACTCTTGGTGTGAACCCTTTACCAAGATAATTTTGGAACCATGGCAATGGGTATGCCCAATTTGCAGAGAAATACATATGTTCAATTCGTGCCTTCAGCAAAGACATGATGGGGTTATGCCCATTCTGTCTCGTGTCCATCCCTCATTGCTTCACGGTGACTAGTGCCAAAATAAATCAAAGAATGAAGAACACTACACTGAAGGACATTGACAGAAAAGATGGGGTTGTCAATCGAGGTGCGCACAAAAAAATTGAAAATCAGGAGGCAACAAACGTGCATCAAAACAAGTTGTCAGGAGATGGGGATTTCAATCTAGCCATGTGCAGGAAGGACCGTTCCAAAAATCACCAAGCTTGTCATGTTTCGACTAACAAAAGCAACATCAAACGGGTTTTAGGGCCAACTAGAAAACCACACTCGGGTTACCAAATAAGGCAGCATCAAAATCCAGTTAAGAAAACACTTGTCAAAACACGTGAGACATCTGTCCAATAGCCATTCGTCAGCGTGTCAATCCTGAAGCCTGTAAAATAAAAAATCACTCGGGTTGTCAATCTAGTCGTGTGTAGGACAGACCATGAAACAACAAACGGGAAAACCACACCTAGGTTACCAAATAAAGCTGCATAAAAACCAAGTTAACAAAACACATGCCAAAACACGTGAAACATCTGTCCTAAAGCCATTCGTCGACCTGTCAATCTTGAAGCCTGTAAAATCGAAATTCACTCGGCCTATCAAACTAGGCATGCACAAGAAGGACCATGACGCGACAAATGGGTTTGACAGCCCATGGGAAAGCCACACTCAGGTTACCAAATAAGGTTGCATCAAAACCCAGTTAAAAAAAAACTATCAAAACACGTGAGACACTTGTCCAAATGCCATTCGCGAGGCCGACAAAAAATCTTTGAAACTTCGTTTTCATTGTTTAACACCTTCGATTGATATATATATATATATATATATATATATATATAGTAACTTATCAAAATAAATATGTTATAGAAATGGCGTACCTAATCCTCCCATGTTTCAATTCCACACTTAAACCTAAAAAACCCCCTCGAAAATATGACATTCAAGAAAAGTACCACATTAAGTAGACATTGACTTTTTGATAGTAGATCATTGACACCGAACTTTTGTATCGTTAATTCGTCTATTTTTTCCAAATTTTATTCAGAAATTCCAATAGTCTATACAATCAATACGTGAAGTTAAAAGCATGGATGTATTATGGCAATGAAAGAAACTTGTTTGATTTTTAGCTGTTCGAAAGTGAAACATCTGTCAAATGTAAATGAACGACTGACTTATAAATTAGGAAAACCAAGTATTTTCAGTTTTACATGGAGCGCCTTATATACTGGACAGACTTTCCCTCGGGAGGGGAGCCTGTCCAATGGACACCGTTCAGTCTTTCCCTTGGGAGGGGAGCCTGTCTAATGGACACCGTTGAATCGAACTATAGCTCCTGATGTACCCCACTACGACTACTAATCATCAGGAGGCTTTATCAGGCTTGCCGGGACTAAATTTGATAAACATATAATTCTGGTTGCAAATTTAGGCCATAGCCAAGTTTACTAAGGAGTTTTTCCAAGCAAACTTCTGCCTCATATACTGAATATACTTGTATATAATATACTACTACTGGAGAAACAGAATCCACTGAACCGACTGCGTTTCCCTTCTTGCCACGGGACGGGGTGCCGCTTTGGAGCACTTCGATATTTCAACTTATTCCAACCATTGTATCAGTAGTAGAAGTTGGTAACTGTAGTTGGTCTGTCCCCGAAGTGCTCCAAAGCGGCACCCCGTCCCGTGGCAAGAAGGGAAACGCAGTCGGTTCAGTGGATTCTGTTTCTCCAGTAGTAGTATATTATATACAAGTATATTCAGTATATGAGGCAGAAGTTTACTTGGAAAAACTCCTTAGTAAACTTGGCTATGGCCTAAATTTGCAACCAGAATTATATGTTTATCAAATTTAGTCCCGGCAAGCCTGATAAAGCCTCCTGATGATTAGTAGTCGTAGTGGGGTACATCAGGAGCTATAGTTCGATTGAACGGTGTCCATTGGACAGGCTCCCCTCCCGAGGGAAAGTCTGTCCAGTAAATAAGGATTGCCGTTTTGCATCATCACTTAAAGTATACATCTGTACCGATAATTTGAATGGCTATGCTTCAATATGCAATAATTTTCACACCATCCAAGTTGCATTATTTTCATTTTGAGTTTACGGAGAGAATTGATTTTGTGGTTTTTGTTGAACGGTGTCCATTGGACAGGCTCCCCTCCCGAGGGAAAGTCTGTCCAGTAAATAAGGATTGCCGTTTTGCATCATCACTTAAAGTATACATCTGTGCCGATAATTTGAATGGCTATGCTTCAATATGCAATAATTTTCACATCATCCAAGTTGCATTATTTTCATTTTGAGTTTACGGAGAGAATTGATTTTGTGGTTTTTGAAAGTCTTTTCTGCAACTTGCAACGTTTGGTTTCAATTTATCTTTCACATCAATCTTTCCTTTCCTTTCACGGGTCGTAAAATTGGTCTCTCGTGAAGCTAAGGATTCTTCGCGTCATGCTTTCCTAAACGAGAATTCACATCATATCCATCCATGGTCGGTCGTTAAAGTGTTCCCTTCTTAAGAGTCCTCCTGCTTTATGTTTTTTTATTATAACTTGGAATAAGATAGGGGCAACATGGCTACGACTTTCTGCGGCTCTGCTCTGGTTAGCAGTATTAAATGATATATATATGAAAAATAATTTATTTTAATTATTAAATAAAAATAATTTTGCTTTGTAGGGGTGTCTATTTTTAATGTTTAGTATAAAGGAGAAGTCTAATTTTATATTTAATATGGAAGCATTGAAATTTTATTAAAATAAAATATTAAATAAGTAAAAGTTTTATCATGTAATTTTAATTTAAACTTTAAAATCAGAGATATGTGTATTCCACATAATTTTAATTAAAATTAGTGTATTAGTTAAACAAGGTTGTTGAGAGGAAAGATGTCAATTCAAAATCATTGGATTCTTTTACATTGTTTGGTTATCATTTTAAAAGATAATGTGGAATGGTAAAATTTATTATTATTAAATCTATCACTAGGGAGATGTGTAGTTCAATGGATATGTGACACTTCAATAAAAAAATAATAATAAAATTGTAAGTAAATAAAAAAAATTACAACGTTGATCTCAATCTATTTTTTTTTAATAAAGTTATTGATTGACAAGATTTCAAATCAAAATTCATTAGAATCTTTTATTTTGTTTTGTTTGGTTAACATTTTAAAAGATAATGTAAAAGGGTAAAATTTATTAAATCATATACAAACACAAATCAAATCATTTTTACATTTTGAAAATGATTTGCAGTAGTAAGTAATTATGTGTATGTTTGTTTATTTACAACATATTGTCTTTAAAGAAATCAAATAACATTGTGAGTATAACTAGCATTTGCACCAAGAGGTGCAAAGAGACGCCGAGAGGGTAAAAATATTGTGTCTTTTTGCAACTGAACCTTTTTGACCTAGCTTGGGAGACTAGAAATTACTATTTAATAATAGTTATTTTTGAGATTTTACCTCAAGACATTTATGACTAAATTTGATTATCGGAATGAATGTTAACTTTTTTTCCAAGCTGTGTTTATTGATTTCGATTTCCGATTTTCGAAATTGGGAAGCGAAAATGCATTTTTTGTATGTTTGTTGAAGTTTGTTTTATATTTGGATCACGAAATCTTATAATTTTCAACAAGGAAATGTCCTTTCTCGAATGGCGATTTCTGATTTCGATTTTGTTAAAATGGTATGTTCTTTACTCGATTTTGGATTTTCGACTGTTCGCTTATCGAATATCGTTGAGATTGCTTTCGATTTATTTTGTATCTACTTTGCCGATTTCGAGGTCTTAGAGATCAAAACTTTCAATTCAAATAAAATTGAAGGTCTCGTTCTTGATTTTGGATATGTCGGGTATTGGAAAGTGGGTTTCTCTGTTTTCGCGATTTTCGATTTCTGATATTTGAAATATCGAAAACAGAAAACACCAGTATTTTTTCGACTAGAATTTTGTTTCTCGATTGCCGATTCGCGATTCGGCAAATAAAAAATGAAAAGTAAATTTTGTCAATTTTCGTTTATGCATACGAAATTAGGGTTTTACCATTGAGTTGGATTTTTTAAGATTTGAATTTATGGTTTTACCATTGTTATTGATGCTTTTTCACTCTGCTTAGGGTTTTTTTACAATGCATATCCTCTATGTCATAAGGGTCGGAGTTGTAACTTTCTGAGCATTTCCACTTGTAAGTTTTCGTCACGTGATTATTTTTTTCTAGTAAATTTGAAATTAGGTCGTTTTTATACATGGTTGCTAAAATTCAATCAGATAAGGCATCTTCCACCACCAGGAATACCATATCTAAAACGAATCTTCAAGAGAATAAAAACAAAGATCCCAATGCCGGTGTTTTCACTGACAACAATGGTTATGTGTCTAAGAGCTCATATTAAGAGTAGTCCATAATTTATTCTATTTTTGACAATCATAACTTTTCTTGTGCTGATCATGACCAACCTGCATACCTGTAGATACACAATTCTCAGCTCCATCGCGTTGCTTCCAGACACCCATTTATGCCTTACACAAACCTTGTTAAGTGGGCATTGGACCACGTAGACCCTAAGCAACGAATATTTCATGATATCCATAATGTTGTTATTGCTTTGTTTCGTCCATATGTTTTTTCTAGGGCTTATGCATTGCCAAACCCTAAGCAACTTCTCTCGTCAAAATTTTTCGATGAAAGCCATACCAAATTCAATTACGACCAAGTTGTGAAATTTTGGTTGGAAGACCCAACACTTGACATTGCCATTTCACTTCCAACAGATCAAGTTTCTTGGTTTAGGGAACCTTTTTCCTTACTTTGCGCTATGTTTTGCAGGTTTTATGGTTTACCGAATTGTTCCTCATTCAAAGCGCAATGGGTTCCTATGGCGAACCATATCTTGCTTATAGGTAATTTGTTCAACTAGGCGCAAATTCTGTCATTTAATTTACATGAGGAAATTGAAAAATATGAGGAAACACCCGAGAATTGTAAACCATCTTTCTATATGTCAGGGTTTGTAATGGATGCATTATGTACATCGACTTCTTTCCCGGATCTAAATTGGAATTGGACCGACCAATCTCCATTGTTTCATATATATTGCACTCATATGTGGGACGACAATTTCATCCCTCATGTTTATGAACTCTCTGACCTATTTCTCAGGTTAATGTACTACAATATTTTTAAACCTGATGCTCCTACATTCTCTAAAAGTGCTAGGGAACTAATTTCAATGTTTGGTGACTAGTATGTAGGAGAGTATTTCTCTTACATAAGGATTTGGGGTAGTAATATAGTCCACTTGCTTCCTAGAATAGTTCCAGACCGAATGGTGCTTCAAGAATTCACATATCATACTGTTATTGATGGGGTTTTACCCAAGTTAACCAAACATAAGAAGAAGGGCTGGCCGAAATTTCTCGTGAATCTTGGAAACCTTACGCTACAGATTCCTACTTATGCATCTTTGGTGGGAAAGGATGTTATGAACTTGGGGGAGGCATTCAGAACAATGCATGACCTGGTGGCATATTTGGTTGATCTCTTTTCTCATGAGCACGTGAAATTTCAATGCGTTCATGAAAATGATCCTGATGATTCCATATTTCGAGGAGCTACCAATTTTCAAGAGGCAATGGATAAAATTACTGATCCAGAGACCAAGTCACATCTGTGCCAGTATTAAAAGGATCTTAAGACAAGAACTGTTCAAGAAAGAGGAGATAAACTAAAAATAAAAGAACATCTTGAAAAGGAGAAGACAGAACAAGAAGCGCGAGAGGATGTAGCAAGTTATGTTGTTGCTCTTGTTGCTCAACCCAAGGATAAAGGCAAACGTTTCCTTGAAGGCTCATCTAGCTTCTTTATTGACACAATGGAAGATACACTGCAAAAAGGGGCAGAACAGGCTCTCACTGAAGCAAGTTATGAACATGCTTAACTGGTAGAAGCATAGACAAAAGAAAAACTCATGCCTTCAATCTCAATTCCAAAGAAAGAGCAGACTCATGTCCAAGATGCTTTTGCATAGAAGTTAATCTCTTTATCTTCAGCTCATATTGATATTGATGATAGGAATGTGGAAGAAGACCCTGAGTTTTTTATAACTATTGTTCTCTCATCCATGTCGAATATGCAAACCTTTCCCAGTATGTTAGGTTCATCATCTTCCCAGCATAATTTTTTCGAGGTAAATTTTTCATCAATAATGGGAGCTACTATTAGCATGCCCACTTTTTCAATTCACTTATCGATACTTGTCCTACATCGCCAATTTCCCAGCTATTTGAGGACGACATTCCTTATGTCTCTATGAGTCTTTCAAAAGGAATATTTTCCTATGTCTAATTCTTTTACATCACTCACCTTTACCTCTTCTTCAAGTCCTATGGATATTCCCCCCCTCAGCATAGACATTCCTATAAACCAATTGCAAATTGATTCCTTGGTTACCATGTAGCATGAGATTAATTCATCATCATAAGTGATGGCGGATTTTGGAGAAGATGCAATGGTATCCATGGGAAAATATTATTGGAGTAAAAAGGATAAAGTTGTGGTTAAAAGGGGAGCGAAGAAATCTAGGCAAGGCTCAGGAAAACATGTGGCTTCGCTTGGTCAGGTCATTTGGAAGGTAGACACAAGTGATATTAAGCAAGGGGCAGTAGACACAACAGTTTCCATGGGATTTTTAGTTGGAGATAATTTTAACTTAGTTTCACAATTAAGTTTGGCTTTTGGTGAAAAAGAGAAGGAATTACATAAGTTGAAATAGGACTTAGCAGAAACAGAAAAGAGGCATGAACAAGAAATTGGCAAGTTGAAATGAGAACATGAAGATAGAGTGGAAAAATGGAAAATGAAAGTTGAAGAATTGAAGCACCAGCTTGAGAATGCAGAGGTTGTGAATCGAAAACAAGCAAAGCATATTGCTCTTGTCAATCAGTAGCTGAAAGATGGTCAACTAGCCTCGAAAGCTTCATCTTTTCTAGATATGACACCAGAGGATTTCAAACAAGTACTCTGTAAAGTGCAGGAAGAGCTTCAACAGGTTGTGATAGATTCGTATACTTCCTTTGATGAGATGCAAGGGTTGTATGACAAGTTTAGCAAGCATTTTGAAACTGTTGAGGATCACCATGATCAGATAAGAAAAACATATGTTTCTTTAGAGCAAGTAAAAGGTTGGAAAAAGCATATTAAGGAAAGACCTGATGGCTTGCCATTCTTAAACAAGTTAAAGTTGAAAAAAACTGAAGTTTCCATTGAGACATGGGAGGTTATCTACGATTCAGTTGAAGGTTTAATCATTGCAAGACAAATGGTTTGTGAACAAAGGTGGTCAGATTCAAAGAATTTGCTAACCTATTTGAGTTTTCCTGTTTTGGATCTTATCAATGAGGCACCTTCACACCAACTTCATTTGGAAGAAATTCAAAAGGAGTTTGATGATTTGAAAGAGTTGATCCAACAAATCAATTAGTTGACTGTGCAAGAAATTGAGAAATGGATGAAAGCTCCCCGTGCTTCAATAGTTCAGATAAAGGTGCTCATTAAACAATGGAAGAAAATGAGAGAGGAGGAGATTTCCTCCAAAATTTGCAAGACTGAAATTCAGTTGAGGAATGCTCATTTTCAGGAAGTCGATGGCATTTTGGAGCTATTTGGAAAGTGGTGTTTTGCCCTTTCAGGAACATTGAAACTATTCTCGTAACTTTGTAATATTATTTAAAGATAAATAGAAATTGTGTAATTGGGTGCTTTCCATAGGTTTGTTTTTAACACTTCAGATATTGTTCTTTGGAATTTTATTTTGTTAAGTTGTTCTAAAGTAAGTTGAAAGAAATAATCTTGATTTGCATGTGTGCGCATTAATTGTTTGTTTTCTTTTATCTGTTATATCCTGTAGTAGTTTAATCTTGAAATTACTCAGTCTTTTTAAGTGTCCTTATACAGTTAGTTAGTAGTAATTTGTGTTATAGTAGTAGTTATTGCTTTCAATTTATTTTAAGTGAAAAGTGGAAGTCAGGATGGACCATTAGAGGAAATTTGGGGTCTAAAATGGGCCTTATAAGAAAACACGACAACAATAAGTTATTGTGAGTTGGAATTTAAGAACCAATATAATTCCAATAAAACGAGTCAACCATAATGGTTGAATTGACATATTTGTCATAAAAAAACTAATTTTTTGTTCATATTTTTGACATATCTCCCTCTGTTTTTACTCAAATTTCGATCGAAAAAGCTTGTTGGATGCAAAATTTGATTATGAACCTAATAAGTACCTACACTGCATACTTTTGATAGAACCCACTACCCCAAAAATAAGAAATACTTGAAAAAATGTCATGATGATGTCATCATCACGTTTTTTCAGGTATTTCTTGTTTTTGGGATAGCGGGGCCCATCAAAACTATGTAGTGTGTGCACTCATTGGATGTAGAATCAAATTCCGCATCCAATGAGACCCCCCGATTAAAATTTGAGTAAAAACACAGGGAGATATGTTGAAAATACGAACACAAAAAGAATTTTTTTTTCTTTTTTCCTCCAAAATTAATAAATATTATTTTATTATTTTAACTATTATTTTATTATTTTCATTAGGAGGCCCATTTTAGACCTCAAAATTCCTCTAATTTTAGTGGATGAATAACTTCTGTGAAAAAAATACGAACAGTGAAAATAAAAACTGAAAATCCACGTTTTCCAGTTTCCAATACATGAACGTTGATAATCAGAAATAGGAACTTTGACATTTAGTTATTTGAAATTACAAAAATTCCAAGATTTGAAATGTCATAAATCAGATCTTAGGGAATACATATGGTGTTCTTTATTGGAAAACATAGGACATAGGATTTCTGGAATCCGAAATGTCGCAAAAATCAGAAATCAGAACATAGGATGTTCCTTATTCGCAAATCCTAAATTGGGGAATTGAAAATCGGAACATATGGTGTTCCTTATGGGAAAAAATAGGAGATAGGTTTCCAGATTCAGAAAGGTCGGAAATTGGAAATAGGAAATGGACATGTTCACATTTGAACACAGGATTTTTTGATATATCGCAAAATCATAAATCGAAACATAGGATGTTCCTTATTGGAAAACATAGGACATAGATTTCTAGATTTTGAAATGTTGGAAATCGGAAATAGGAACATGGACATGTTTATATTTGAACACAGGATTTTTGGATATGTCTCAAAATCAGAAATCGAAACATAGCATGTTCTTGATTGGAAAACATAGGACATAGATTTCCATATTCCAAAATGTCAAAAATTGGAAATAGGAACACGGACATGTTCGTATTTGAACACGTAGGATTTTTGGATTTTTTGGAAAGGATGGAATGGACTGAAAGAGCTATCTATTGAGCTACAGAGAATTTAATGCGGCTGCAGCAAGCTTGATGATTGTTGGATCTTGAGGTGCTCAAAATCCAACGGTCATCAAGCCTATTGCAGCTGGATTATATGCTCTGCACTTGGATGGATAACTCTTTTATGGAATGGATAGGGCTATTGTGGTAGAACTAGGTTGTGTTGATCATCCAATCACATTGCAACCGATTCTGCAGTCATTACGCATTAATGAAGTGCGTCTTGCTGTCCAGGCTAGCCAACTTGGTCATCAGTTGAGTTTTAATGTTGGGATTACAGTTGATTCAGTAGTCACATCCACCATGAAGAGTGGCGCTTCCACTATTACAGCAGGTTCGATTCGTAATTTTAGGTACAACACAGTGATGATTAAATTTTCCAGTTATTATATCTTGTGATTGGGAAGGACCCAAGAAGGTGACATGCAGTTGATCGATCAAATAGACGTTGTGAAAAAGGAGTTGATTGTGTTTGTTGGTATTATTTCTGCGTAACGTGTTTCTCTTCCAAGTTTATAACAATTTTTGTATACACCCGATGGATGGTACAACTAATCCTCTTTTTACCTTTCCATTTCATCCAAGACGACATTAATTATTCCTTGTCGATGAAGTTCTGTTAGTACTCAGCTAAGCCACGATTTGACCTGTTTGTCATTTCGTTATCTCGTTACAATGCAATTTGGCTTGGTGGGGGACTAGTGGTACAACAATCTTTTCTCACCATTAATGGATTCTATGCCTTGTGTTGTTTTTAGCATGGTTATGAGCCTTTCTCCCTCATTTTGTTCAGCTATTTCTTGGTTGGTTGTTGGGTCTTGTGGCACTTTGGTTTTTCCATATTTTGTTGCAAAAACTTTTGTGTCTGTCTTTTCTAGGTTTTATTCTGCATCTAAAACATCATACTATGTCCAAGCAGCATGGCACGTCTCATCGTTCCACGAGTGGTGTTGGTCGTTCACAACAAACAACGTGGGTGACAAAGGTAGATGGTTATAACAATGAAATTTATTTGCAAGTTCAGTTAATAATAGATGACTAGGAAACCAGGCTTGTAAAGGAGAACCTTGCCCGTGATACTGATGGTGGTAGACCGAATCACTATTGGATCATCAAAAATATGATGGGCATGCTCATGGAGGAAATGCTATCTAGATGGAACCATACTAAGTTGGCTATTTCACAGTCTACAACCAAAATGGTGGAATTAGATATGGTCATAACAAAAAGAAATGTTATGGCCATTTGGAAAAACTTAGCTCAGGGATTTGACTCCTTGGGTGATAGAGGTAATGGCAGTGTCTCTATGGCTCCATCTGCTTCAATGAATGTCGAACCTACCGTGCATGATGCATCTATAGTGCCTGTTCGGATTTCGAGAACGATTAGTCAGCTTGCCAAATAAGCTCGTGAATCTGATGCTTTTGTGGGGAAAGTGGATGCTTCTATGGAGAAAGCGGATGCTTCTGTGGAGAAAGTGGATGCTTCTATGGGGAAAGTGGCTATCCTGGCCCTAAAGCCTAGTTTATTATCTTCAGACGAGGAATTATTTGGTCTTTGTCATATAGTTGAGGAAATGCAGGACACGCAGGACCCTATTGTCACTATCAACGGTGCTAATCCATGAGCTTGTTTTTGCTTTGTTTTTGTCTATTTGGATTCCTTTTGTTTACATTTAAGTTTATGCTCGTTTTTAGTTTTCCAAGTGTCTTGATAAACATTCCTTCATAGTAATTTTGTATGTATCCCCCCATGTATCACATGGGTTATTATCGATCTTATGAATATCTCTATAATTTTGTTTAAACTTTACTTAGGCAGCAGATTCGATTTTCTATATGGTTTTTATGCTCTTTACACTAGAACTGTAGAGTTTTCTACTTTTGACAAATAAGGGTGGTTGTTAGACTACTGTTTTCAGTAGACCAGAATTCTCGATATTCTGTAATTTTTTGTATAGTTTATTAATAGCAATGTAGGTTTACAAAAAAATAATAATATCAAGTTTAAAGATCTAATATATCTAAATATATTATTTCTCTTAATAAAATGAAAGTTTAAAGATGTATTATTCGTGAATAGCTGGATTTGGGTACATGAAATTTATTTAAAGAACCAATGGCAATTATTTATGTTAATAAATATGAAGTTAGAAAATGATCCAACATCAAGATGACTGAATGCATTTATTGTTCATTTATTTTAAAACATTGTTTAATAAGATTTTTTTGAAAGTCAAAATTGGGAAATAAGATATAGGCTCCAATTGGAGAGCTAGAATTACCATAAACATTTGTGGAAAAGAGAAAAGAAAAATGGATATATAAAAACAAAAACAAAATGGATCACCTAATTATCCAAACTAAAGCATGGTTTTATATAGATCGTGTAGTTGAAGTTTTTCGATTTGTGGTACCTGTAGGTTGAAAATCACAAATAGGAACTTTGACATTTTTTTATTTGAAAAAATAAAACTTTCGATATTGGAAATGTCGCAACCTGAAAATTGGGGAACTGGAAATTGGAACATATGGCGTTTCTTGTTAGAAAACATAGAACATAGTATTTCTGGAATTTGAAATGTTGGCAATTGAAAATTGGGCATTCACAAATTGGAAAATCGGGTGTTCTTTAATGCAAAACATAGGATTTGCAGAATGCGAAATGTCAAAAATGGGAAATCAATGGATAAAATGTGTTGATTTATATATTGATTTCCAATTACAAACTTGGCATATGAAATGTACATTGAAAAAATGTATTTATCTAATTTACATACTATTTTATTACAACTCATAAAATGGTTATTGATTTCTAATATTAATTTGACAATTAGTATTACCTCACAGAAATTAGTATTACCTCATGCATTAAACCAAGTGAACTCAGTCAACTCATCATGTATTTGGTTTCGAATTTCTATCTCGGACGGCTTTCACAAGTATGAGATACTACTTGCAGTTATATATATTGATCTTGTAGAAAATTGACAACTAAAAGAAGGAAGTATAATCAAAATTACCCAATGTTCATGCAACATTGTACATAATGTAACGTATGTTTAATTTCTTTGTTCTTTTTCTCTCAACCAGTTTCACACTGTTAATGCATCCAATGTTTTTCTCTTCCATTAATTTATAACATACTTCATCTCAAAGGACTATGGCATTGGTTTCACTCGAGGTTGTCATAGTGGATGAAACAATTATTGGAGATCCTGCACCTTAACACTTACCTGTACCTTCTCCTCCGGAGAGTAGTTCCTTTGTTCTAGTCAACACTAGCTTAATAAATGAAAACCCTAGATTCATTGGATCGACTATCCCATTCACATCACTCTCCTCTTATAGCAAATTTTGGAACATTCAAGGCCGAGTTATTGCCAAGACAAACATACATTAATATGGAAACCAACGAGTTTGGATTTGGCCTTGTTAATGCTTCACACGATGAAATGCAGATATCTACATTCAATGAATTGGCACTTTCTTTGCGTGACCAAATACAAATAGGAATAGTGTACATGGTATCAAATGACACATATTTAAACACAACTATTTTAAAAAGTCTTAAGAAAGTTGTTAAATTGTTTAGGCTAAACATTTTTAAATGAAAAATTACAACTGCACTTAAAAAAAGTATTTCAATGCGTATGGAAATAACGAAAGACATTTTAACAATTTCAAATATGTGCAGTGGCGTTGTTTGGAAAGTGGACAAATATAAATTTGAAAAGAAGAACATTAGCGAAAGTTGAAAAGAACAAAATGTTAAATCCGAACATGTAAGTTCCAATTTTCAATTAACGCTTTGTGATTTATTCGAATCAAAAAGTGGAAGTCGGAAGGAAAGAAATTAAGAATCTAGAATCCGATATTTTGGAATCGAAAAATACCTGTTTCAAAGTCCAGAATTCGACATTTTTGTTTCAACAAACATTTCCATTATTTTATAATATCACATCAGATTATTTCATTTAAAAACCTCACTGCTAAACTGTTATTATATATTAATCTATGAACAACAAGATTTATATATCTGACGACGTTGTTGGAAATAAAGGTTTAAGATAAATGAAAATGAAATGTTGCTCATTGATGTTAGACAAAAGTTCTTTATACACAATGACAATTTTGGACAAGATAAAAGGTGGAACCATTTCCATATGTTTTGGTAGCTAAATTTGCAATCATCGTAAAGGAGAAAAGCTTCCAAGTCTGAATAATGCTTTAGTAAAATGTTGGAGATTATATTCTCTAGTCTTGCATTGACAACCAAATTTAGTCTAAAAGACTTGATCATGACCTCCTCCTCATTATGATCATCTCAAAGGAGTCATGCGGGAAAGATGGTGAGTTAGGGAATTTGGGTGTAGATAAATCTCGATCTGTGAGAAAGAATAGAGCATTTGATATCCTGTTTAAAAAGATATAGCATAGTACCATATCTGGAAGCCTCAAGAATAAACCTGTTGCAATTTCGTTACTCATGATGATGGAAGACAATTGAGAAGAAGGGTAAACAAATAATGATACTTTATGTAAGTTGCAGCAAGTAGAGAAATAGAAGGCAAATCCTAATCTTCACCAATCCCATATCTCTCCAGAGACTATAGGCCCTTCGTTGGAAGTAGCACTGCTGACTTATCTTCCCATCTCTTTCCATTCTGGACTTTGATATCACCATGCTATGATTTTTTTCTTTGGCATCCATAAGAGGGTAAATAATGACACTTATGAGTGCAATTTTTGTGCACATAAAAAACCATAAATGAGGTCCAAATAATATTTGCCTCAATAGGTGGCTCTATTTATTGACTAAATCTTACGAAATGTTATTATGACTTCATGATTTTCATGATGTAGTATATATCTATAACTTGGGATTACTGTGATTTGTATATAATTCGTTCATCTCTTGGAGTATGCAAAAGGTCAGTTAAACGTACTGAAATATCTTGGATTTGAAAGATTTGTTGTTTGTAGCATGTGATAATGATTTTCACTTAATTATTAAGAAAGAGAAGATATGCAGGGGTACTCAAAACAAGAAAATATGCATACGATCATAAGATCATATAAGGTGACAAATGTCAGTGAGGTGACAATTGTGACAAATCGATCGATGATGTGACAAATGTATACCTAGTATGGATTGACGAGGTGACAATTGTTGACTTTACACTGTATAAGATGACTTGAGGCTGATAACAAGTGAGAGTGACAATCACTTTCACGATTAATATGATGACGTTCTGACAGAAAAGGGTAGCGTTATGTTAACATTATAATAACAACTAAGGGTGACAGTCAGCTCTGTGATTAATATGATGATGTTATGGTAGAAAGGGGCGGCATTATCATGACGTTAAGACATTAATCCCAAGATATAGATATATACTACATCATGGAAATTTTGAAATTATAATAAAGGTTTATAATTTTATTGAAC
>LPNX011084326.1:667945-690315 GCA_001517045.1 Pseudotsuga menziesii
AGGAAACTGAATAGTTACATAGGAAGGTGAAAAGGCTGGTTCTCAACCGCCACATGAAATGTATAAATGTACATGCATTAGCAATGAAAGGTGAATTGAATTGGGAGTTATTGCTTATCATTATAAAATCCGTTAAATCCTTTGTTTTTTATTAATATGATTCTTTTTTTTAGAGAGTTTTTTCTGTTAATTATTAATTTATATATTTTTATATATTTTGGTTGAATTTATGGCTATATGTTCATGAAAAATGTAAATAGCATGAATTAATAGTCCAGTAAATGATAAAGCCAGAATTGGAGAGAAAATGCAGTCTATTGCAGGAAGTAAAATTTTCTCACCTATGGAGGGGCCCAACTAGGTTCAAGGATGGAGAACGTTTTGTATATTAAACCAAATTGTCCAAAGGTGTGTTGTTATTACTTATATAGAGCAAATTGGAGAATCAGAGTAAGGTTTATTTATAGTTAATATATATAAAATAAATTTTACAACAATTCCACTTTCAAATTATTATCTATTTTGAAAAAGTAAATTGTTTTTAAAAAACTCTTATATTTACAAAAGTATTTCAGATAAGCCATGCATATTTTACAATGTCTTAAAATTGGAGATTATGGTTGTTAATACACCTGAAAAAGTAGTTGTTAACACCGCTAAATAAGAAACATGAGATAATGTAGCATTACTATTAACATGTGGAATCCAAGGTGAAATGTCTGTTGAGACAAGAGGCGATGAAGCTAATGCAACTTGGTTGACCTATACATCCTTGTAGTATGGGGTGTTTGTCATTTTGTATTGAAGGGCAACAAGAAAATGTGTTCAACAACAAGGATGTCAAGTTCTGATATTAATCGGGGAAGGTATTTGGAAATAATGGAAATGTATTGAGGGAAGCAACTTAGTATGTCCATAATATTTATATTGATCACCATGAGCATGTGTAACTTGTAAAATTGGGTTAGCATGACAAATGAGCATTTCTTCAACTTATGTAAGTACTGTAAGGACATGTGGTTGGATTCCTGGGTCCATATTGTTTTCAAATGAAAAGAGGTGGACTTTTCATTCTAGAATACAACGAGAACAAGTTTATGTATCATGGAATTTTTTTGTTACAATACCAGGGTAACATTGTTTGCAAATGATGCAGACATGTAAATCAACGAGTTGATCCATTTTTTTACGAAATCGATGATGTGCATCATCAAGGCAGGTGTTCGGTTGATTTAGCATAGCTGGTGGAACTGAAGGTTTGTTTGAAGGTCCGGGAAGAGAAACTGGAGAAGACATCTCCACAGGAAGACAACTCTATTTAGTGGGTTTTTTCATTCTTTCTTGTTGTTTTTATCTCTGTTCTGTGCATATACAACTATTTTCATGCATTGGCTTGTTCATTTTCATGAGTTGGCATAATGGGTACACGAAAACCGTAGAGTTGTTGAAGAATTAGAATCTTTGATTGGTGGAAGGGACACATTTATATATGTATTAACTGCAAAGTATATCGATATAAAGCAAAAGACAAAAAGCAAATGTTAACTGATTGCATGTTGGGAACTATGAATGTTCGTGGAAAATAATATTGATGGAATAAATCCTTTTTTTTCCAGGTTCTATCTTGATAATCGTAACAAAGAAACAATAGAGAACAACAAAATGTAGTATGAAAAATGATATATAACAAAAAAGTTAATATTTGTTTTGTACAAAAGAATGAAAACCTGTGCTAAGAAATAAGAGAAGAAAATTGTTAATTCAAAAAATAATCAGAACAACAAATTAGTAGTGTATTCAAAAGTAATCATATAGGTTGCATCAACAAATTAGGTAAAAATTGTTAAGTGATAGCTTGTAGAGTGAAAGTATCAAATTGCAAAATAAAGGTGCTATAAGGGAGTTAAAAAAAGACCCTAGTATGTTGAGCTATGAAATGAGGATTTAATAGAGAATTGAAAACATTCATTACAGACAATAAAGAATATGAAAATATACTAGTTTGAAAAAAGGTATATATTTATGTATCTGGTGAAGTTGTCGATTATGTATTTTCAAACAATATGAGAATATATCAAGTCGAAAAAACGTATATATTTATGTATCCGATGCAGTTGTTGATTATGTATTTTTAACCATGACAATTACAACTTTTATGTGTGTAATTATGCATAATTTATTACTTCTAACTAAAAGAGTAAGAAGTAATTGTTTGTTGCAGATCCTTTGGACTATCTCCACAATTGATGTTGATTCAGTTGAGAGAAGACACAGGTCTTTTGCTGAGATGGCCAAAACATTCATACAGACAATAAAGAATATGCTTATGTATAAGGTGGAAGAAACCTATATATTTATGTATCGAGTGAAGTTGCTGATTATGTATTTCCAACCATCAAAATTACAACTTTTAGGTGTGCAATTCCGTAGAACTTCTATTTTCTAACTGAAAGAGAAAGAAGTAATTGTTTCTTGTAGATCCTTTGGACTATTTCAACAATTGATGCTGACTCAGTTGAGAGAAGACACAGGTATTTTGCTGAGATGTCCATGAGTTGGTTTGCAACATCATCAAAAGCTATCACACCATGAAGATATCTAGTTACATCTTCCAAGTCAACCTTTAGTATGTATCGGTAGTCACAATCAAGAAACTCTTTATCACATTTACTACAATTCCAAATGTTTGCAACTTTATCAGTAATATTTTTCATGCATTGTATACCATCAACAAAAAGAGGGCATGTAAGGAAATGAAATTCATCCATGTTAAAATTTGTGATGGTTGCAACAAGAGAGTACCAAATAGATTTTTCATATGCTTGAAGAGTTTGTAGCTCATTGATGGGAATGATTTTACGAGCACCAGAACGAGAGGCACTAAATTTGTGGCTCAAAGAGGGTGATGCTGAATGAAATCCATTGTCATGAAACCATTTTTGTAGAACGAAAGTTTGTTCAATATTTGGGTTTATAAATATAGTAGAATTGGAGATAGTGCCAACGGTTTTTCATTACAATCTGTAACACGGCCGCCTTTGATTGCTACCGCTGGAGGAGTAGGTAAATCACGAAGGCTTGAAAGCTCAGCTTCTTGGATTTGAAAATGCTCTCCCTAAAGTGTTATGTCAATACTATAGCCTGACATGTCATGGAGTCCAATGGTCCGTCTAACAGTTTCAACACTATCCCATTTTCGTATCATGGATGTAGGTGAAACTGAAACGACAAGTCCAACAAGCTCAACCATGGAATTTGCTGGCATAGTTTGAATCTCTTTAATAGTTTTAAAGTTAAAGAAATATAAAGGTATTAAGGGGTATTCATCTAAGCATGGTTGGGTGGTTGAGGAGGAACCTAGAAAAATCTCATTATGGATTTTCAAATGGTTGAAAATTGGATTGGATGCTTTGACTGTGCCATTTGATACAACGTACACTATTCCTATTTGTATTTGGTCATACAAAGAGAGTTCCAATTCATTGAATGCAGATATATGTATTTCATCGTGCGAAACATTAACAAGGTCAAATCCAAATACTTTTCCAGACCCTCATTGGTTTCCATATTCATGTATGTTTGTCTTGGTAGTAACTTGACCTTGAATGTTCCAAACTTTGCTAGAAGAGGAGAGTGATGTGAATGGCATAGTCGATCCAGCGAAGCAAGGATTCTCATTTATTGAGCTAGTGTTGACTGGAATAGAGGAACTACTCTCCGAGGGAGAAGGTACATGAAAGTGGTAAGGTGCAGGATCTCCAATAATTGTTGCATCCACTGTGACAACCTCGATTGAAAGCAATACGATAGTCCTGTGAGATGAAGTATGTTAGAGTTCAATGGGAGAGAAAAACATTAGATAAATGAACAGTGTGAAACTGATTAAGTTAGAAAAAATAAATCGAAAATTAAACATACATTACATTATGTACAATGATGCACGTACATTGGGTAATTTTGATTATAGTTCCTTCTTTTAGTTATCCATTTTCTACAAGATCACTATTTATAACTGGAAGCAGTAGCTCATGCTTGTGAAATCCGTCTGAGATAGAGATTCAGAACTGAATAGATGATGAGTTGAATGAGTTCACTTGTTTTAATGAAGAGACCTGTACCAGCGGGAAAAGGTTGACAACATCGTGTAACAATAGTGAAATACAATCTTCAGTTAGCATAGTCTCCATATCGTGATGGTTATTTTTTCCCATGGAATGAAACAGGGAATGAAAAAAAAATTGCAATGTAACATAATCATGTGACCAGACTAAAATGGATATATATAAAAAAAAATAATTCACAATAACATATTTCATTACTTTGGTTGTTGTTATTCATTAACATATATCACTATAAATATATTCTCATAAATATATTTCATTAATCTGATTTTGGACATGTCAGATTCCGGAAAATACTATGTTTTGGAATAAGGAACATCAATATTCCAATTTTCAATTTGCGATAACTTGGATTCCTAATATTGTATGTGTTCAAATCATAAACTGTGCATGTTTTGATTTCCGATTTCCGATATTTGGGATTCTGAAAATCCTATGTCCTATGTTTTCCATTAAGGAACACCATATGTTCTGATTTTTTATTCTGCAAGATTCGATTTGCGACATTTTCAATCTCGAAAGTTTTCTATTTTCAAATAAAGAAATGTTGAAGATAGTATTTTCAACTTTCGATGTCGGGGTATCCGAAACCGAAAAACCTCGATTTTGAGGTTTTATTTTAACTGTTCGTATACTTTTCGCATAACTCATTTCTCCGCTAAGTCCATCCTTATTTTAAACTCACTCTACGTTATGTTTAATCTCTCTGCCTCAAAATTCGGCATAGATTTTGGCCTCTAAATTGTTACAATTTGTGGACACTGTTGGTAGCCTGCATATTTGTATGTTAAGAAAGAAACCCCTTTTACCTATTTATTTTTCAATTATCCAAATTACATATTTCATTAGTTTGGTTGTTGTTATTCATTAACACGTTTCATTACTCTGGTTTGTATCTATTTGAAATAAAAACGTTTTGAAATTCAATGAGGAAACCGCAAGTCATCAAGAAATAAATTAAGAATCGAGAATTAGACATTGCCAAGTCCGGAAATCTATATCCTATGTTCTACAATAAGGAACACCAATTGTTCTGATTTGCCACATTTAGGATGCGTATTTTTTATTTCCAACATTTCGAAATTTAGAAATGCTAAGTGTTCAAATAAAGAACTACACATGTCCCGATTTCCTATTTCTGATATTTCGGATCTTGGAAGTTTTGTATTTTCAAATAAATAAATGTTGAAGTTCCTATTTCCGGATTGCGACGCCCGTTTATCAGAAACCAGAAAACTTTGATTTTGAGGATTTATTTTGAGTGCTCGTATTATTTTCGCATAACTTATTCCTCGGCCAAGTCTATCCTTATTTTAAACTCACTCTGCGTTATGTTTGATAGCTCTGCCTCTAAATTTTTCGCAGATTGTGGCCTCAAAATTGGTACAATTCGTGGAGAGTGATGTTAGCATGCATATTTGTATGTTAAGAAAAGAAACCTCTTTTACCTATGTATTTTTTAATTATTCAAACTTGGTTTCATTCTGTATATTGGCCTGGTCAAGAGGGTACCTAACGATGCAAGCTTTAAACTAGAGTTTTTCACTTACCAGTACTGGAGAAGAATAATGAAAGACATATCAGAAAATCTTTGTAGTGACCTTGCATCTTTAGGCTGAGTTTTTTACCTAAAACAACTACATCCGAAAAAATAATACCTGTTATTTTATGTGACATAGCATGAGTATTACACGGTTATGAAGTTACATAACCAATACAAGTCCCAACCTTTTTGCAACAGAGAAGGAGTAAGAGTCAATTAAAACACAACAACAATGTTTCACCATCTCATAAGCAACATTTTGATTTAGCAAAAAACCTAATACCTATCATTTGAGCCAAAAAACTAATACCTATCATTTGATTCACAAAGCATGACACAACTAATACATGTCACAAATTTTTAGCAACAAAGCAAGAGTCACACTCAATTTAAACAGAGCAACGGTGTTTCACCATCTAATAAGCAGACTGAATGAATATTCAAAACAATTGAGAAGAACTAAGGAATACCTACAAATTTAACAAGCTACAAAATCCTCTATTGGAAACTCTAAGTGTAAATGAAATGTAGCAAAATCAATAGAAGCAAAACAAATTCAAGTAGTAAGAAATAGTGGTTACTTGAAGGTGTGTTTATATGTGCAAAGGAAAGGTGGTGCAGCTCCAAATGTGGTAAATCAAGTATTGTAAAAAGATCTTCGAGACTGTCATAAGATGAGAAAAAATAAAGATATAGCCCCATGTCTGAATCAAATGATAAATTGTCTTGCATTAATGGAGAAACAATGCATTGATGAAGCATTAATGTGAATGAAGGGACTTGGGCAAAGTGTATTCATCGATTGAAGCACCCGTGAAACAATACCACGAGGGAATTCACCCGAAACTGAGTGCGTAAAGGTAGAAAAGAGCTGGAGAAAATGTTAGGCTAAACCCAAATAAACTACTGAACCGAAACTTGCAAAATCTTCACAAGGGCTATTTCGAATGGGGAGAAATGAACTGTAGTGAAGGAAAGCAAAAGCCTATAAAAAAGAAAAATTTCTAGAACCGATGGTGGAGGAGTGTAGTGAAAACACGCAATCCACCTGTTGAAAAAACATGGTAAACACCAAATGGGAAGAAGGATCCACAACTAAAAATCAATCCATTGAGTCCATCAATCAATTCATGCACAACACTAGTCATATAAACACCTATGGTCTACGGGACATAAGTTCTAGAATCGAGATTGTAGAATCAGGGACCCAACTGAAGTGCATTAAAAAAAAAATTGATCATACATGCATGAAAAAAAAGGTAAGGACAATCAATCAATCATGCGCAGTAACAACCGTAACAGGAAGGCATTTGATGAGCACGACAATGATGTTCTTTCAGAACGTCTATTTAACCGATCAACTCCATGCCGCCTTCTTCCGTTCCTACCGGATCAGGGGATATAAAAGAAAAACTTTTAACCATTGGCATGCTGTACCTACCAAAATCTTAAATAGTTACTCTATAAAAGAAAGGCTGAGCGTTTTCAGAACGTGTACTTAACTGATCAACTTCATGTCCCCTTGTTCGGTCCCTGCCAGATCATGGGATATAAGAACCAGAAAATTTAACCATAAACTCACCAATTACTAGGCGACACGTGTCGAAAGATTAGTGGGCAGGAAAGACTAAGCGTTTTCAGAACGTGTACTTAACCAATCAACTTCATGTCGCCTTGTTCGGTCCCTACCGAATCCGTGTTGTACCCAAAGTCGCCAATTACTAGGCGACACGTGTCGAAATGTTAATAGCCAGGGAGATGAAGAATCTTTTGAGACTGCTTCTTTCATTGTGAAAACGCCTATGGTGTAATTAAGGAATATCTTATTAAAATAAAAAAATTGTAATTTAGTAAATCATATTCTTCTTTCTTTTTTTGAGGGTTCTATTGAGACATGCTTCCATTGTGACATGAGGAACGTTCCTTATTATTATTATCTTATCTTCTATTTATTTATAGTTGTTATAAGTTTAACTTAGTTTTTATTGATATTGTTATTAGTATATGACAAATTATGAGATTTTAATCAAATGTTTTTTTAATATAAAAAAATTAAATATTTTATTAAATTAAATGATGATGGTAATTATGACTATTAATGTTTATTTAAATCAATTTAATTAATCAAAATATTTATAATTTTTAAATTAATGTGGGATGATTATATAAAATTATATCTACTTTTTATATTGCATTATAAGGAAAATATATCTACTTTTTATAAGGCCCAATGAAGTGGGGCAAGGGTGGGAACATATATCCTCCGGGTCCATTCTGGGGTTTGAGATATTCTTATACCCGATGCTAAAATAACAAACATCCAACTCAAATTGAAAAAAATTATTACAATTTTACTTATATAAATATATTATTATTAAATATTTTCCAAATAATTAAACTTGGAAGAAAAAAAAAAAAAAAAATATAAATATGGTCCAAATATGCTCCCTCTTAATTTATTAATATAATTTATTTTTTAATTAAAAAAATATGCTCCTTCTTAATTTATTAATATTTTTTTTTTAATAAAAAAAAATCTATTAATATTTTTTAATTTAAAATAAATAGTCGTCAAACTTCGCTTTATTAATTTTTTATATTATAAAAAATTATTTCTTTATTTTATCTTTGTTCTTAAGCTTAAATATCTTTTTCCAAGCTTCAAAAAAAATTATAACTTGTTATTCATTATAATAAGTTTAAGCATTTTATCATTCTTTTATAATTAGTTCTATTTTGGAATGAATATTTTTGTATAAATGGATAATGGAAAACATAAATGATATTATATATGGCTTTCGTAAACAATGAACCGGTTTTATTCAAAAAAATTATGCATTATAATCTCTTTTTTTTATTTATTACAATTTTGATTTACACCATAAATCTTAACTTAAAAAATTCAAATAACCATTTGAGACAATTGATAAGGTAAAAAAACCTCTCATTTTTAATTTAATAAATTGAAATAAACCTTCCATTTATAAAGTCAAAAAACTTCAACTTCTCATTTTTAAATTTTTTTTCTTTTATTACAACCTTAAATCATATAATAAATTTTAAATTAATAAATTAAATAAATCTTTCTATCTAAAAACAATTTATCACACTAAATTAGATCCTTTTCTTGACATCATTGTTCGAATGAGTGGTACACATTCTCTATATATAATTAAAATCTAATTAATAATTTAATAAATTAAAATAACCTTCCCATTTGAGACAATTGATAAGGTCAAGCAATATGGAGAGATTGTGTACAACTCATTCGAACAATGATGTAAAGAATGAGGATATACTTTTGTGTGATAAATCGTATTATATATATACAATTAATTTTAATAATACAACATAGTAATAGATGAATTTTAGTATATTAAAATAATTAATTAAATCAAAATGAGTATTTTGGAGTTTATAAAATATTTTAGTAAAAGAATTATAAGTTAAAATATAAACCTTTTATCTTGTGATGTTAAATATGGATATGAACAAATTAAATCTCAATATATAAAAGTTTATATCATCACAAATTTGAGATAACCGAGTGATTATCTATAAAGTCTAACAATTAGTATTAAAGAAAAAATCTATTACAGAACAAAATAAATTAAAGATGCGGTGCATGTGATAGTGCATTGTTCTATTTATGAAGTATTAAGAAATTCACTTCAACATGAAAATTTGAACGACTTGCATAGATTATAAAAAGATTTTTTTTGAATGTACAAGAAAATAAGTGTATTGCAAGTTGAAAAAGCATCAAAATCCATTAACTTAAAATGTTTTCCATAAATTTAAATATAAAATACTATCTGATGTTCTATAAGATTCAAGCTCTTAATAAAGATGGTAATAAATAATGTAGTCAAGACCAAAAAATAAATTGTAATATTGAAAGTTTCGTGTTTCTTTGCTGGCTATATAAATGTATTTGCCAATGTTAGACGATGTAAGAAGGGAGAAGTGTAGGTTCCATGGCGGTTTCCTATGCTTTATATTTCTTCGTATTCATCCCAGAGTCTGTAGGGATGGGGCCCCTTAGTACCTAATCTCTTGAGTTTTTTGGCTTGGATAGACACTATTTTGCTTCTCGGTGACCGACCTGTTAGTTTCCCCTTGTCACCCCCTCTCATTTCAAGTCGTTTTGGTTTTAGTGCCATATAATATGGTCTAGTGATATTTTTGTCCTTACCCTCCTCATTTCCCGGGCTTGTTAGCTCCCTTAGGCCACATGGCCTTAGATGGGAATAACAAACTGCTAGATTTTTCTTCTTCTGCAACATTTGGTTCTTGTGAAGGTTCTCTAGACGAGTATGAAGGCGTTTTGTCAAATTCTTAAAACAGTTTTCCTCCCCTCTTCTTGGTTTTTCACCCTTAGAGTTTCATTTTCATCCCTCCCCTTTTGGCTCACCCTCGAGAGAGTCTGTTTTCATGGAAAATGCCAATGGTTCTACATTTGAGAGAGACCCTTTGCAAATGGTCACGACCTCTTCCCATTCTTTGAAATCCAAAAACAACATATGCCATAAGTCTAAACTAAAATCTCTCACCCTTGGAGATGATGTAGATATGAAGGAAGCATCATATATGTTGAAAAGGGTTGTTGTGGGTAGATTTTCAGGTAAGAACACGAGTTTCTCTAATTTTTTACTTTAGAAATCCAAAAATTGGACTTCTACTTTGGCTTTTAAGCCTAGACTTATTTACTTTCCCACAACTAGCTTGGTGCCATTTTCCAATCTAAGGAGGAACACCACATCGTATTGGCGGGTGTTTGGATGTGGGGTTTCACTCCCTTCAAAGTTCAGAGGTGGTCCCCCTTTTTTGACCCCAGACATTGAAAAATCCTACAAGAGGCATTAGTGGGTGAATATCCCAGGTTGCCACTTGAGCTCTAGACTTTGGAAGCTTTCAAGCGTATTGGAGAGGCTCTCAAATATTTTCTCTCCATGGATTTAAGTATTAACAAGATCAATCATATGTTTTTGGGACGCATTTTGTTGAATATTGACCTTCAAGTGGGCGTCTTGAATTTATCCATTTATTTTGGTCACCATACTATTTTCATTCAAGCCATTGACTATATTGGCAGCCCTTCCATTTCAATAGATGCCGTATATATGAACATCTTGCTCGGGATCACTTAGAGTCTTTTCTGAGGTCCCCTTTTTGAGATTTGGGTAAGAATGGTTACAAAGTTCCTCGGTAGAGTTCAAAATATTCTCCAACTATGGCTCATAATTCAGACCCGATGGAAAGTTCTCATGTGGTTCCTTACAAGGAGATGGTTCTACCTATCACACACTCAAGTGGTGACTACATGTATCCAGTTCAGTAGATGATTACTCCTAAACATGCCCCCCTCCTCTCCTCAGTATCGGATCTTCCTTTGGTCTAGCAGCCTAAACCTCATTTTGAAGGGGGATACAAAGAAGCTCTTGTGGTGGACGTAGCCATCTGAACCCCACCCCACTTGAGGAAGACTTGAAAACCATCTTTTCTCAAGGTATGTCATTTTCTCCTCGACACAACTCATCATCAATTAGTTGTTTATCCTTCATTTATGGGATAAACTCTTCTAGTTTTGGTTCTTTCTCCATATGTGATTCTTTTTCTCCTTATATGTTTTCATGGATCTGCAATGAGTGTTATGTGAGGGTCTCACCCTTCCAGCTTGTTAATTTCTTAGCTTGTTGATATTCTCTCTTAATGGGTTTGTCTAGATGTGCTATGGAGTCATTAATTTCTCATGGGATGTTGTTTAAGATACCTATCTTGGTGGATGAGTGTTTGTGGACTTGTAGTGTTGGTATGTTGTCTTTTTATTTCCATAGATTCTATTCAAAGAATGGTGACCAATCCTCTTCAACTAAGGATTTTTTGAATACTCTTTCAAATTCTGAACTAGTTTGCTTCGTCGATGGGGATTCTTCTGTTAGTAAGAACAAGGTTACAACCCAGGGGTTATGCAAAGTAGATGATTCTAGTCCTAGTGGTGTGGTCAAATATGTTTTTTAGCCCCCGATTGGTGGCTTTTTGCAGGACTTAGGGCTCCATTCCTTCATTTGGAAGGATGTAGGTTGAATTTCACTTTTGGATTCCTTTGAAGATCCAGGTGAGGGTTTTTGTTCCTCCCTCTTGCAGAAGGTGTATTTCAATAGTATGAATTGAGGCTCCCCTCTAACCCTAAGGGGTTATTAATATGATATTAGACCTACAAAAAAATCTATATTCATGCATTTGGGCTTGTAGAGTGGCTCCATTGTTGTGACTCCTTGCACTTCTCCCAAGATCATAGGTCGTAGGTCTACCCTTGCATTGACTTGTGATCAAGCTTTACATGAAATAGGTTCTAGCAAACAAAAACCCTAAACGAGACTCTTAGAGTAAGAAATCCCTCATGGAGGTGTTTTTAATTCTAACACGATCCTACAACTATTGCGGGTTGGGGTTTTCGGCAAAAATATTATCCTTGAAACAATTAGTGTCTTTGCAGAACCAAAGGTTCTATTCTTATTGGAAACCATTGCTTGTGGGAACACTATTGTTGAGGATCTTAAAATTCTTTTGTTGTCTTGGTATTTTGGATGCCTTGACACTTTAGGTACGTCGGGTAGATTGGTTACTGGTTGGTTGAAAATTTCTTTTATGTGTAATAACACTTGGGCAATGGCATCATGTCTAGGTGCCTCTCTCTTATCAAGGCAATTTGGACATGCTTTCACCTTCCTTAATATCTATGGGCCATATATACATAGGTTTGGCTTTTGGGAGAATATTTTCAATCTTAATATCATTTATCAAGGCAAATTCATTATAGGAGGGGAGCTAAACTTTACAATGGGAGATGCTGAAATATGGGGTACTAGTGGCCACAAAAATCCTCTTACATACTACTTTTTGAGGAGGTTGGTGGAAAATGTCATTATATCATATTGTTCCTATTAAATTAACTCCACTAGAGGAACATGAGAGTTGGTTAAGAATCTATCGCTAAAATATTGGATCGATTTTTAATTAATGAAGATGTCCTATAGTTAGATTCAAGTATAAGGCAACGGGTCTTTCCTGTTGGTGAATTAGAACACTATCCTATAGACTTGGATCTAGCAATGCGAATGTACAATCCCCCTAGTCCTTTCAAATTTTGTTCCCTATGGATAGAGGAAGAAGGTTATAAATATATGATTAAGATCTCGTGGGTTCCTTTTGATGCTACCAGAAGAGAATCAATAGCTTTATAATTCCTCCATAACCTTAAGAGAATCAAACCAGAGTTAATGAAATGAGATGTTGGAAAATGGATAGAAAGACAAGTTGAGCTTATATTTGTGGAGATAACTTTAGAATTTTTTTATACATCTGAACCTAATAGTTTTAGCACATAGGATCATAAGCAGATTTTGGAGTTAAAATTGAAGAGAAAGAAAATTTTAGCAGAAAATGAGGCAATGTGGAGATTAAAGAGCATAACTATTTGGGTGAAAAATGGACATGAGAATATAAAATTCTTCCATAATTACATTAATCATAGGAAGAATATAAATACTATTTGGAAGCTAGAGAATAGGGATGGTGATACAAATTATGGTTTTGGAAATTTGGTCAATGTTGGGGTTTTACAGTTTAGTGGCCTCTTTAAGGAAGATGAATCTGCTTTGTTAGGATTAATTATAATCCTCCCTTGACTGCCATAGCCTAAATGTCATTTCCTAGATTAGGAGTATGTCCACTTCACTAGTTCCATGGGGAACTCATCTGATACTCGCCTACCACTTGATGCACCAGTTTGCATGAGTTTAGGATATTGAGAGGCCAATCCCTATAATTTAGCAACCTGCAGTGAGTCATGGGAGTCCCATCATCAATTCACCCTAGTCTATGTTGAGTTATCCTCCAATGGGCATCAGTTATTTCATCTCTAGTTATCCTAGCACCACATGTGCATGAATTAAGGAGGTTAGGTGCCTTTTTCCTACCTGCCTTGATCAGTTAACTGATTGTGAACGGATTTAGTTGTCTTCAATTAAACTAGTGAGCCTCTGGTGGTGATTTTCCCATGGTTAATGAACTATGGAGTCAGTCCAAGTTGTGGAATTCGAATCACACCTAGTGGATTCGAATTATCCCTATTGTATCATCATTTTATTACACACATATTAGTGATAATGAGAGTAATGTTATGCTAACCAATTTTTGTCTCTTGATTATTCAATTTCACCATGATTGTTTGATCATTGCACTAAATTTATTATTCCTCCTTCTGCCTTCTTTAACAGTGAGGTTCAACCAAAATCCCTAATATCCTAATATTTGCTAAATTAAACATGGTATTAGAGTAGGTAATCAGGAAAAATTCAATCCTCAAAAACTTGCATTGATGCACCAAAAGCAACTGGATTCCACATAATTCCTAGAATATGCGCCTTTCTCCCTTTGGATTTTATCCATAGAAGTCTAACCAGGTGTGAAGAACCTTGATAATGTGCACATGTCGAAGTAGAGAGTGATTGAATGGGTTTTATTTCAAATTGAAGTGTTTTGTAGGTAAATTGAAGAATTTAGAAGAATTGTGTTGCCCCTAAAGTTGCAAGATGGAGAATTCATCAGCCTTGACACCCATGATCCTCACGCCCTTCAACTATCTTGATTGGAGGGTTGATATGGATATTTTGTTGTGCAACAAAGGTCTGTACAGGGTCATTATGGGTAAGGAGTTCGAACCCCAACAACCTCTTGAGAAGTCAAAGTATCTAAACAAGCTAGATGAATCATTTGGCTTCATGTGCATTCATATCTCCAAGGATTTAATCTTCCATCTTGATGGATTAAAAACTCCAAAGGAAGTATGACAGAAGATCGAATCACTTTTTGGCATGTATAATGAATTGAGAGGCCATATTCTGGAGAATGAGCTAATTTCTCTTCAACCCAGCAACTTAGAAACCATCCATTAATTATTCTCCAAATTCAAGTCCTTGGTCATGCAATGCATGTAGTGTTGGATTGACAAGAAGGATGAGCAATTGGTGCTCTCTAGTCTGAGCAAACTTGGCCCAAAATTCTCAGTGTTCGTATCCACCTTTCACACAGGAAGAATGACTACATCTAATTGGTGAATTCCATCCCTTGATTCCTTCACATAATCTATTATTTAAGAAAAAGATAAACTAATACATATGGGAGCCCTCAAAGCCTCCAAAAATCAGGCTCTTGCAGTTGGGGAGACTAAGAATGCACATGTAAAAGGGAAGTAGAAAGGAATGGAAAAGAAGAACATTGATTTCAAGCCTAAGCAGAAGCATAATCCTTCAGAATGAGCCTCAGTTTCCAAGAAGGACAAGCACAAAAGGTTTGACAAGGCCAATTTCTCATACTACAAGAGATGGAATCATCCAAAGAATGAACCAATGAATGAACAAAACCATAGGCCAAATGTCTAGAATCCTTGAACAAAACAATATTTCCCTTCCGGAAGGTGCAAGGAATCCTGATCATGGAAATAAGACTAAATATCATGAGAGATGCCATGGAATGAAGGAAACATTCTCTTGGTCACAATATTTCCTCATTGATTCTAGAGCTTCCAACAACATGGTTGCCTCCAAAGAATCATTCTCTTCTCTGGATATCTTTGGTGGACCAAGCATTCACATGGTAGATGATTCTCAAATACTAGCCATTGGGAAAGGTTCAATCAAATTTGAGCATGGACTTGTTGCTAGGAATTTTTCACCTCCTATGGACAAAAGTTGTTCCTCTAGTCTGAATGGTTCAGACCTAGAACAAATAGTACACAACAGAATTGGAAGACATTCCCTAAAATGGTTGGAGATATGGAATCAATCTCTTTGATATAATATTATAGTTGTTTCCAGTAATGATGGCTCTTCACGGATGTACCTGCATAATTAGATGAAAACAACAAACAAGATAAAAAAACACCAAAATATGATCCACTATTCTATGTTGATGACTAAGGAATTCAACAATAAAATATACGATAATAACACAATATAATTTATGGGAAAGGAACAAATTTTGCATTAAATAAAAAGAATAAGTTTACAACCTATGCCTTAGTGTCGATGTGCCCCTTCAAAAATCCAATATCTTTCCCCCAATAGCTCCAACTTGCTCCCTCAAGCTCACTCTACTGATTTAGGCCAGAATATTAAAGCAGCAGCATAACTTTACTCTCTCCTCAACCATGGAGTATGAGCCTACTTTTATAGGATTGGGATGGATAGAGATGGTTGATAAATTGGTGGGTGAGGTGGATAGGATATCCCTAAAGGATGGATCTCGATCCCAACTGGCCCTAGTAAGTAGGGATAAGGGTGCCACGAAGCCTTCTTTTGGGAAGCTTCGTGAGAACTTCTCTTTTTTCACTTTTTACCAAGGGAACTGCTTCTTCCTCACTGAGACAGAGAGGTGACAAGACAGAACTGTGCCTTGATCCAAGGGTAAAGGTGGTGCCACCACTTACTGCCAATACATTACAGGCGGTGCTGAAGAAGGTACTGCTTTTTGACTAAAGGGTAGAGGCGGTGCTGAATTTTCATATGTAGATTTGATGTCTGGACCAATCTTCTCACTTCACAATTTGGGATTAAGGACAAATATTGAAGTTTTGGATCTCATCACATGTTGATGATGAGATTTAGGTGTAACAAAATCCCCCCCAAAGCATAAGGCTAGAGGGATACGATGGGTGAGAGATTTGAAAGAGCAATTTATCACTTCGAGGCAAGAATCAACTTTATCGAAGATCACCAACCAGGCATATGCAATACGTCAATAATTTTGACTCATGAGAAAATATGTCTTCATCATGGTTGTAGACCAATACAAGGCAGATCCATGAGAGATATTAACAAACATGGCTACTAGAATACAACGTAGATCCATGTGATAGAGGACTCAAACTTGGACATAGCTACCAGATATACAATGTATATCTATGTCGTACAGACGCAAATTTGAGCATAGCCATGACCATACAAATGTGCATCCATGTTGGTACTTCATACAATATTCTCCATCACAACTTGGGGAGAAATCTATGAGTGCTTTTCAACATATACCCAGAGTCTTCATTTCGTCTTCCACAAAGTATGATTCTATCCATGTGATTACAATGATTTGAAGTCAAACATGGTAGAAACCACTTGATTACTGGTCATGATGTGAACCATTAACAAGTGCGAGGGAGATGACCATTAATGTCAATGATTCCCAAGGTACCCAAGTACAATCTACTAAGTGCCAATAGATGATTTGATGCCGAACACTCAGTCGAATCTATCGATCAAAGGTTAATGATGTGAACCTATGTCGAGAGCAACATAATATTTCATTGAGGCATACATATCTCAAGGTACTAAACTTGTTTCCAAGACTAAACCCTAGATGATGAGTTGATGTCAACAGGAATAGTCTCATTGAAGGAGGGCCATGATGAATCCCACATCGACGAAACGAAACTCACAAAAAAGTTCTGGAATGTTGTAGATAATGTAACCATAGGACTGACTCAAAAGGTAATGACACAAAGGTTGTTTTGATTGCAGAGGAAAACTTTCAACTTCCCTTTGAACATCGAGTGACACAACAAAAGAATTGGTAGCATTGACTCGACGAGGCAGAAACACAATACGACATTGGACAATGCATTCTTTGAAAGACTCAAAGGACTGACATGACTCATGAAAGTGGATTGACTTAGAGACAATCTGATTTACCCAATTGACTGAATGAAATGCAGACAAGTGCCATGTTCAAAGGTCACGACAAACTGCCATTTATTTGGAAAATGAATCGATTCCCTTCCCTTAATTTCCCCATCATGATTGATGAGTGCCTCTTTTCATTTTTATGAATTCAAAGAGGGTAACAGACACTCGTTGTAGCTCACCCGAAGACAAGTCCATTCTCATATGTTTTATGAACTTGAGAAAGGAGGGTTTCATTCCCAAAAGAGGGTCTCTCAATGTTTAATTTAACGAGTCCAATGAAAGTTAACTCGGTATCATTCATGTTTAGAGAGTTTGAATGAAGACGAAAGAAGACTCTGAAGGGTCCTTTTTCGTATGATTTAGTCTCTAGGGCTCGAAAAAGTATAAAATAATTCCCAAGAGAACTCTTCCAGTCATGATTGGCTGGAGTATTCCTTTTTTGTAAATAGTGCCCCCTAGTCTGAAAAAGGGGTAAACTATCACTACGAAGACAACTCTTCAGGTCCTTTTATGAGCGTGAAGAAGACAAGTTTACTCAACAATCTTTTCACATTTTAAGAGTTTGAAAAGAGATTAAAGAAGAATCCATTAACCTTTTTCATGTTTGAATCCAGATCACAAAAAAGTAATAAACTAAGCTCAAACCACTTTTCATGTTTTAACCAGAGCACAAAAAATGAAAAGTAAGCTCAACACCATCTTACTGTTTTTAACGAGCTCGAAGATTAGTTGAAAGAATGCTCAAGGTGTCTACATTTTTTAACGATCTTGTAACAGAGAAAGAACTATGCTCAAAATGACCTGTTTCATTTTTACACAAGATTGACAGAAAAAGAACTATTCTTGAAACATGATTTCATTTTTATGCAAGCTTGAAACCAAAAGGTAAACCTTGCTTAAAGGAAACCTACTTCATTTTTTAACAAGCTTGAAATAGAAAATGAACTATGCTCAGGAATGGTTTAATTTTTATGCAAGCTTGAAACCAAAAGGTAAACTTTGCTTGAAACAACCTATTTCATTTTTTAACGAGTTTGACATAGAAAAATAACTATGCTTGGGAATGGTTTCATTTTCATGCAATCTTGAAACCAAAAGGTAAACTATGCTTGAGGAGTGGTTTTATTTTTTAGCAAACTTGAAACCAAAAGGTAAACTATGCTCAAAGGGTCGTTTCATGGTTTAATGAGCTCAAAACTTAAAGAAAGAAAGTGTGATAAAAATGACTCCCATTGATGGGTGATTTCCCAACATGATGTTCAATGGTTGGTACTTTACCCCAGTATAACTGTCAACTAACTTAACATCAATACAGAAAGGTAGGCTACATGCCCCCTATTGTTCAGGACATTTCACCCTTGTAACCTAGGGTTTGGGGTTACCAAATTACTACTATACTTGCAGAAAATCAACTTTTATAGAAACTGGAATGAGAATAGGAATATGTCTTGGCTTACCTGGTTTATGACGGTTGATCCAAGCTTGGTCTTCTCTCACTCCAATCTTCTCCAAAGCTTCCAGGGATGCTTCTCTTCACCTGCAAAGAGCCAATTCTTCAAGCAATATCTCATATATATATATTAAATCAAAGGTTAGATGAAAAGAATATTAATAACATCATTGAAATTATTCATTAAACCAATACACTTGAGATAACCACAATACAAGATTGGAAGAAGAATTCTCTTTATTAACAAAAGGTGAATAGGTTAGAATACAACCCAACTTCTGATAGAAGGAATCCTTTGCAACCGAGGACTCTAAGTTCTGCTACTCCAAGACTATGAAGATATACCACCAACATAACTTCACTCTCCAAAAGTTTGATTGATTAGCCCCACCCTAAGGCCTCTATTTATACTTTGGGAAATAGAGTGGTTTCGAAGGTTGGGATGGTTAAGAAAGTTGGGATAGTTATGGATTACGGCCCAACTAATATCATCTAATCTCGATTTATATTTTTTAATGTCGAATTAAGGTATACACGGGTATTAATATAGGCAACTCACATATGACACGTGTGTTGCTCGAAGGGAATTCGTGTATGCAAGGTATATGTGGGTTGCAATGCAAATAGTCACGTATGACACACGAGTTGCAATGCACATAGTCGTTGTAGAAGGAGCAAGTCGACATAAGTCGACTTGAACGAAGACCGACTTAGTCGATCAGCCGACTAAGTCGAGAGACCGACTACGTCGGTGGGCTGAGTAAACACATTAGTTAGTCTGTTAACTAATAGTCATGTCGGTTCGGTGAACCGACAGGTAGTTATGATTGTAACTGTTTGTAACATGTATATTAGGCTGTTGAGCCACACAAGAACGCAGTTCAGTTCTTGGCTTTGTATGATCTATTGAGAATAATATAATCTGTTCATCATATCAGTTCTTGCCTCTTGCATCTGTGTATATTTTTGTATGTATTATTGGTAACCTTATGTGATCTGTGGGATTAAAACATTGGTTCCGTTGCCGGGACCACATAACTGAATATATGCTCACATATGATACCAGAGCAGGAGATCAAGGACTGGTGGGAGCGAAAAATTGCTAACTATCTACAAAATTACGCAAGACGGAACAGATTGACAGTCGCAGAAGCAAAAGCCAGATTTTTCACTGAGACTCACGAAAAGTTTGTCGAATCCGCGCCACACCTACTGAAGCAGCTTTTGGATGAGAAATATGGACAAGACTAAAGAAGCACAGTTACTCCAGAAACTGATCCGAGGAGGACGTACAAATCTCTTGGAGTGGTTCGAAAAGATAGCCGACGACTTCTGCGAGGAACAAGCAGTCGAAGACAGGACTTCTGTGGAAACCGTCCGACAGAAATTTTTCACAGAACTTACTGATCAATTCTTGTGTTCCTTGCCCGCTTTACTGTTCAAATTTTTAATAGAGAAAGGAGCAGGGCACATTGTTGAACCTCGACCTCTATTACGTGAACCACCCTCCAACACTAACTGGGCGGAGAAGCAGAAGCAGTGGGAAAAATTCATTGCTAAAAGGGAGTGGGAATACTTCCTGAGTAAGTAGACACTATCCGAGCTTTCTAAAAAGCATCGGGTAGGCCATGGGGGGGTAGCTGGTCGTGTGTCGGACCTAGAGCATAGTGGATCCTAGTCGACCAGAGTCGTCGTCACCAGTAATGCATAATCGACCGAAGAGGAACTGACGGCATAGTATTGTACTACAGTATGTCGGACATTAAGAGAATCGAAAGGGATGAAAGACAGAAGAAAAGGGAAGCCAGACGAGAAAGAGCCACAGAGCTGCAGCGAAACCCTAGGGAGACCGACCATAATGAAGTACCGCCAGAGTCGGGTCATGACTGATGCACAGAAGGCGAAGAAGAAGAAGCGGCGTCCCCTGAAGATGATGAAATGTGGATAGAGCAACCAGAAGCTCTCCAACTAATTGTTCCCGACGAAGGAGTAACCCTTTCCACAGTAAGTCCACGTACCAGAATACAAACTATTATTGAAGATGACCTTCGACTAAGAGCTGGCGACATCACACTCTGGAGCCGACTAGGCGATGAACCATACCCGGGTCGACATCTTGTCATACGTCGACCGATCGAAGGAAATTGGGTGACATTTCAAACGGCGCCCTCCTTTCGTAGTATCCACTTGCTCCTGCCGACACATGAAGGAGCACCCCCCCTGCCACATACATCTTCCGAAGATACACAAGAGTCAGACCTGAGCACACCAAGTGACAGTGGGTCATTACGAAGACAAATTATCACCAATCCGCTATTCAATGAAAATGAGTCGACACCCGAAGGAAGCACAAGTTCCGTCGACCAAAACCCCATCATCACCCCGACAGATTCGTCCGACTCAACAACCCCACCCCTTACAACACCACCTCCCCCACCCCCTCCCCCACCTCCTCCTCCGACATCATCAGAGAGTAGTGACAGTGACTCCGACATGGGTCACGGATCTGCTCAGATTCCCCTTTATGAGGGTGACGAAGACCCTCGACGACACTGGTTTGTCTGCGAGTCGATATGGGAGGCTAATAAAGTAACAGAAGAAGACCGACAGATAGCCTAGTTCGCAGGAGCCCTTCGAAAAAGAGCTCTCACATGGTATATGACATTTACAGAAAGGAAACCTAGAGCAACAAAATTAGAGATAAAGACGCAATTCCTATCCTTCTTCAAGACTCCCGATGCTAAACACCTGGCAGCCAAGAAGCTGAAGACGACCCAACAGAAGCCAGGAGAAACAGTCCGCGATTACGATAAATGATGGAAGGATCTATTGAGTCAGTTGGACTATGTCATCGACGAACAATTACTCATTCAATGGTTCCTTGCAGGCCTTTCACAGAAAATTCACCGACACATCAGTCTGGAGACCTTCAAGTCGTACGAGGATGCGTTGACAAAAGCATTGCAAGTTGAGATGGATGAAGACATACCTGCCTGCCCGACCGACCACCGCTTGGAAGAACAGCTGGAGAATATGCAGAAGTCTTTGAAGGAGCTCACACTTAAGAACCAAGACATCTGGTGTACTAACTGTTCAACAGCCGGACATACAAAGGATAATTGTCGACAGCAATTCAGTCGACAAGATGTCCGTTTTGTACAGACAAAAGCATTTTGTGACATCTGCCAGGAACGAGGAGACCATTCCACCGCAGACTGTCCTTACAATATGAAGAATGGCAAAGCCTCCTGGTGTGCTATATGCGAAACTGCAAATCACAACACGGCCGACTGCCATCTCAACCTCAAAAATAGACAAAACTACCAGGCCGTCTACCAGACTAATGCTGTAGCACAGAACACAGAGCAGAACAATAATAATAACCAGAATGGGAAACGAAATGATGGCTGACGCCACGACCGTCGGAATGACAATCGACGACCAGGGTTTGGACGAACAGGTCGATTCGTTGGAAGTCGAGAAATACGAAGTCGTCGACCTACTCAATGCTTTAT
>LPNX011084327.1:7555-180227 GCA_001517045.1 Pseudotsuga menziesii
GTTCCAAATATTGATTAAGGCCTAAAATACACCTAGATTGTCCACTTATTGTCTGAGTGACGTTTCTAGAAGGATTTTAAATATTATAAATTAAGTCCACTTCTCCATTTCTAAGGAGTTCTTGACATGAATGAAGTTCAAATCTGATCCTTGTTGGTTTGTGATTGACGCCTAGAGTTACTGCTGCCTTGAGTTGATCGTTTGGGTTGCTAACTTCATGTTTCTTATATATTTCTATGGTCCAGGTTGTGACTGTGCTTTCCTTCTCTCTATTGTTTTTTCCTCCTCTCCAGCTGGGCATGAATGTGTTGGCCTCTTCCTAGCACACCGTGACTGTTTTGGAGCCCTTGTGGGCTGGGCATGACTTCATTCACACATTCACTATTCTTCTTTTCCACACATTCACTATTCTTCTTCTTTTCCACACAGTCACACACTATGATGATCATGGAAAATGGAATTGAATTAAGAGCACTAATCCCTCTTTATCCCCAAATGTTGGTGGTGTTTGTTGTTGAACTCATTTGTCATTTCCATAGTAAAAATGTAACCTTCACTTATTCGAAAACCATTGATTGGGCTTGTTAGCTTTATGGGTTTTGGAATATCTAGTTCCCACTCTGAGAATATTTACTACTTTTGTATTACTTAGCTATACAGTTCAGTTGCAACATTTTTATTGCAAATTCTGTTGTTGTTAGAAAACAAAACTGAAGATGATCAATCACTAACAACTTTGCTTTTCTCATATATTTGAACTAAATTTTTGATGACTGCATATGGAGTCTAGTTTGGGACTTATGGAATCCGGTTCTGAATATTGTCCAGATATGGTAAACTGATTTTGCATTGATTTACAAGGAATGTTTTTATGGTTTTGTGTTCAACACTCATGGAACATAGTTTGACTACCAAATGTGCACATGAAATATACATATGTATTTAATACTTTGAAATACACTCACATCAACTCAAGAATATATTTGCAACTTTTTATCGCCTGTAGGTTGTAACAGCAGCACAAATAGGTGTTTAAAATGAGATTTCAAGTGTACCTTCAGATCTGAGTTTGACTGGTTGTTACAAATGCCTGGTACAATGATTTATCAAATTTTATGTAACTTCCAATATTCCACTTGATATCTACTATGAGTCTATGGTTTATTAAATTTTATGTTTCAAATTTTCATTGTGAATGTTCATTGTTCAATGAATCATTGAATTTAGAATTATGAATCATGATTCATAATTTATTAAGAAATCTGAATATGCATGTATAACGTGAATGTGACATATTTTATTTTTATAATATATATATATATATGCAATACCCCTGACGTACACAAGTACCCTATTTCAAAAAGTGGTGTTCTCGTACCCATACCCGTCCCTATACCCAAGTTTCCTAGCAACTTTGCTTGAAATGAATAATGATAATATAAAAAAAAAAGTAAATGGGTAGAAGGGGTGTACAAAGATCAAATTTAAGTAAAGGACACTGTAATTCTGTAATTACAAGGGGTGTACAGAGATAATTTAACCCCTTGAATATTTAGATAGTTGTGCTGACGAGGAGTGTTGAAACAACAAGTTCATCACATCTTTTCATATTCTAGAGAGAGTCAGTCAGCAATTGAAGGTTAACTAGGGAAATCAACTGAGAGGTCCATTGAGCAGTCAACTAATTGTTCAGGCCAACTAAATGTGGACCCAACTCGATCAATTGCTACACAAGTCTAAACAAAAAAGCTAGAGATTATGCCTGCTCAAGGTGATCAAAGTTGACTATGTCCTTCTTATTTTAAGGGAGTTAGTTATACTTTGGGTTATATATAGATGATTGATCCTATGGATCAATCTATCATGGTGAAAAATCAATTTTTGGTGTATTATTCCATATTTGAACTATCCTCCCTTGTGCGTCAGTGTTATACTTTGGGTTATATATAGATGATCCTATGGATCAATCTATCGTGGTGAAAAATCGAGTTTGGGTGTATTACTCCATATTTTGAACTATCCTCCCTTGGTCCTTTAGTGTTATTCTTGGAACTCATTGTTATCCACTGCTGCAATTCCCTATCACTCCAACATGAGGGTTAGAGATTATATTCTTTGGTATGTAACATAGAAAATTCCCTTGTACAATGTAGAAAACTTGGGTGTACAACAAGAGGTATCAAAATATTTACATTGTTCAACTTAACATGAGAAAAAGATACCTTTTGAAATTATAGTTTTTGTAGAGATGATCTGCAAAATCTAAATGGTAGAATCCATAGATAGGTCATCTTTTGAATGGAAATGAAATTCAATTCTCTTAAGAAAATGCACTTAGGAAAGGATGTTGTGTAATTACCCAAAGGATTGTTCCAAAGGCCTGAAAGTGTATCAAGATACTTCTTCCCATTACTATCATATACAAAAACACCCTGCATACAATTCAGTCATGGGATTCTTATATCAGTATAACAATGTTCTTAAAATTTCCTAATAAAATACATGTTAGCATAACTACTAACAAATATCTCTTCGACTACCCACAAAAATCTCTTCAACATGCATTCATAAGATGTTTATTTTCTATTGATTTTCCAGTATAACTGTCCTACATGTTATCTATGTAGTGCCAAATGGTTGACACTCCATGATTAATATACTATGATGATGTGTTTACAACTTCATCATAATGTAGACAGATAGCAGAAATATGTATCTTTTCATCTTTTCAACAGCTAATTTGACATCCTCCATTTTTTTTTGATTATGTATGCACTAATATACATAAATATATACTATTTATAAAATGCTCTTGGGACATTTTTCTCTTGTGGTTTTTGGAGAAATGGAGCTCATGCTCCTGCTTCACTCCAGTTCTGGCAACACAGATTTGAAGTAGATTTATTGGACTAATCATATAAAATAACCATAGTTAATGAAACCAAGATTGGATCTAAGTTTGTGAAAGAATTGAAACAATACCAGTGCTTCTTTCTCAAACCCTTCTAACTCCAAGAATCTGGATAAAGGGAAGTACTATACTTATGAAAAGATGCCCACTCATTCCAATGACAAATGCAAAGCTCTTAAAGCCAAGGAAGAGTCTAAGGCTCTTCTCACTGAGCAACAACCCCATGACACTGCTCTCCTCCTAGAGCAACAACCTAAAGATTGCAGAGACCACAATCAACAATCCACTCACTCCAAATGCACAATCTATTAAGTAACCAAAGATTATCCAGCCATATTGAAGGAATCACTTGTCACATAGAACTGTCAGACAAAAGATTATATCTTCCTCAAACCCTCTTCTAACTCCAAGACTCTGGATAAAGGAAGTACTGTACTTATCAAAAGATGCTCATCCATTCCAATAACAAATGCAAATCTCTTAAATCCAAGGCAGAGTTCAAGGCTCTTCTCACTGAACAACAACCCCATGACACTACTTTCCTCCTAGAGAAACAATATGAAGGTTGCTAAGATCACAATCAACAATCCACTTTCTCCAAATCCACAATTTATTATATGACCAAAGACTATCCAGCCATTTTGAAAAAAACACTTGTCACACGAAACTGTCAGATAAAAGATTGCTTGGTTTTTCTTATCATTGATACTAGAAGCTAGAAAAAGCTAGTATCTGAAAAGCTATAGTTTCAAATTTATAGCTTCCTCCTACAAGTCTACAACCCATCTTACCCCTATCACTTGAGTTTTATCAAAGATATTGGGAATCTAATGCTAGTAACAAAGCAATGTGCAGTGACTTTTGCCATTAGGTCGTTTAAGGATACAATTCATTGTGACGTAGCTCCACTTGATTGTTCAGAAATTCCCTTGGGCAGCACAACACCTACAGGCTTTCAGAAAGATGAGAAAGTATACAAGCTCACATCTTCTTCTTTGCCCAGCCCTTCTTATAGAAATCAAGTAATGAAACAATGTAATACATTCTTTGAACTACTTGTGACCTGCCAAAAAAAATCGGGTATCAACTTTCAAGAAGCTCCCTTCACATAGTGACCGTCACACAGTGACAGATGGTATGATTTTAGGGTATTTTGAAAATAAGTTTGTGAATCCTGATGGTTAATATGAATATGATTTACTAATGTTTAAGTTTCCATGTTTGTAATGATTCTAGCACAATGGAAAATTTTAGTTGATGTGAAATTCCTGTTTGGGTATAAATTTGTAATCCGTAAATTGTTTTTGAGGGGTTGGCTGAATAGAATAAAAATTTGGTTCTATTCCACAACTATGTTCTCTTTGTGTATGATTATTTTTTGGTGGAAAAGTGGTTTTATATTTACCCATATCCATCAATTGGTATTAGAGATAATTCAAGCTTTGATCATTTCCAACGATTGGTATCAGAGTTGGTTCAAGATTTGATCATTTCCAACAAGTGGTATCAAATCCAGTAAGGATAAAATCAGAGGAGAATAATGGTGTTGATCTAGTCTCCACCAGTCATATGTTGTGGTGAACCCAACCAATAGTGTTGAATACTAAGCTATGTTCTTGGTATTGATATTCTCTCTTCCATATGGTGAGTTTATCAAGTCGGCTAGGTTGAATAGAGAATTTATTCTTTGTTTGAAGTCTTGATACACAGGTTTTACTAGGTTTGAAATGCATGGTCTATGTGTTGAGATAATTGTTCTCTTAATCATGTTGTTCTTGGATACCCTCTAGCTATATGTAAAATTGCCAAGAATTTGTGTCATCCCTGTGTACCCTATGTGAGGATCACTCCAATAGTGACGATGTCATATTTATACATGTGCAAGTATAGTAAGTTGGTTTAGCATAAAAGTTGCTTGTTGTTGGCATTGTCATTAGTGCACCAGTAGGGAGTAACGTTGGGTATTGTGAGTAGATGCATCTAATTGGTTTTAAGGGGAAGGAAATCCCTGGTGCATAAAAAACTACGAGTCCTATTTTTTTTGTTCTTATGCATGTCTCTAGTTCAAGAGTGAGATGGTTGTAGAGCCTGTTGGTTGTGAGAAAGTGTAGTTGACTAGAGGATATCCATCTCATTGTTTCTAAAACTCCTTATGACCAAGTTGAGTGGCACATATTGGTTTGTATTTGAATTCATTGATGAAGTTTGAGTAGGTCATAGCCTATGTTGTGTTATGCAGTGTGTTGTGTCATGTGAAGTCGAGAAGAATCTCATAGAGTATTTGACTATTGTGTATGAGAAAGGAAACCCAGTTATATGGGTTGTGTGATTTAGTCATAAAAAGGATGAAATATTGTGTTTAAGCTACCTAGTTAAGTTTTGTTCTATTGAGTAGCAATGAGATATAGTAGATAATAAGTGAAGGGTACATTTTTACTATGGAAATGACAAATGAGTTCAACAACAAACACCACCAACATTTGGGGATAAAGAGGGCTTAGTGCTCTTAATTAAATTCCATTTTCCATCATCATCATAGTGTGTGACTGTGTGGAAAAGAAGAAGAATAGTGAATGTGTGGAAAAGAAGAATAGTGAATGTGTGAATGAAGTCATGCCCATCCCAATCAATGGTTTTGGAATAAGTGAAGGGTACATTTTTACTATGGAAATGACAAATGAGTTCAACAACAAACACCACCAACATTTGGGGATAAATAGGGCTTAGTGCTCTTAATTAAATTCCATTTTCCATCATCATCATAGTTTGGCTAAGGCTTTGCATTGTCACTTGGAGTCTTGGAACTGAATGCATCCCCAAACTAGCCAACTATGATTATTAACTAAATTCCTGGTTCTGGTTCATGTCTGAATGATGTTATACATGATATATACATGGAATGTTCTTGAGAACTAATGAACACCAAAATAATAGTGAATACTTGACTGGAAAAGGCAGGCAAGGGTATAGAATGTTTGGGATCTATTTGGGGTGACTATAGCAACACAGAAACTACCATAGTTGCTGCCCTAACTAAATTTGTTGTTACAGAATCAACAAAGATATTGGAGATTGGAAATGGTGTGTTAATGTTACACTCCTTGGTTGGTGAGAGTGTAACATGAAGACACATGAAGTAACAGATATGTTCCCTGACTGAGGCTATAAAAAACTTTGCATTCTGTGAATTAAGTAGAGAGAATTCGAAGATTTCAATGAATTTGCACTCTTTTTTAATGTCTGTAGGATTTATTTCAAGGAATAATAGCATAGATTGTGAAGATGAACATTAATTTACAGGGAAGCCTTGTATTTCCTTGAGCATGCATCCAGTAATTGAAGCAGTACAGGGCTCTAGATCAATTGCTGAAATTTAATTCAAAGGTATCATGTTCTTATAAAATCCATTTAATTTCTAAGTTTCTTAATTGATTTCTGTTTGAGGTAAATCATCCAAAAAAATACATAATATGTGCAAGTTTTCTTTACACCAAAAGATTGAACTTTTAGAAAATTGAATCCATTAAATTATATATATCACAATTTCCACCACACTACCCTTCTTTAAAATTTTGAATTCCCATGCCTTTTGGGTTGATTAGCATGACCCAACAAAAGACCTTTGATTTATAGTTGATATTATTTGTTATTATGATTTTAGAGTTTTGTGAGTTGTTTACAAAGATTTATCCGACACCCATTGGACCAGGTAAGTTGCACCAGGCCAAAGTTTTTTTTTTAAAGCTGGTGAGAATCAGGTTTCTCTGCACTTATTAGGTACCCTTGTTCTGGCTTGAAGTGGTGCACTGAGTGCCTAGATGTCTATATTCACACAGAGCAGTCACAGTGGCCTGGGAATTATCTATCATATACAGTAGTGTTTGTAAGTGATTGCATATACTCAGATATTTTTTGGAGCTACACTATTCTATTTTAAAAAACTTCTTGACGTTTCGATCCCTTTTTTGGGACCATCTTCGGGAGACATCTGACTCCATATACTACTTATCTAATAGTCTTGTTGTATTAAGGGTTTGGAACTCAGGATTAGGATTCTGAAACTGTATAGCGCATGTTCACATCAATAAAAAAATGTATTAACAGCATAGGTTTGTAGGATGAACCTTGAGAGAAGAGGGTGGATATCTTTAAAATAATTAATAAATGATGACAAGTTCATACAAGTGACGGAGAAAGGGAGTCTACTGGGGAAGGGGCAATAATTTTTGTGAAATTGCAGTATTTTAATGTTGGTGATGATTGAAACTGGGCTAGAGGTGCCAGGTCTTTGTAAGTTCTCTGGGGTGGTCCCATATACCTTTTTTACCTCACAGAAAGGTCACTCTGTACCAAGAAGTCTTTCTGCTATTTTTTCATGGATTGTTACCCATGCAACAGAAACATCCAAACTTGTTACATGTTCAATTAACTATTTTGTTATTTTATTATAGATTATTATCCATGCAATTAAACCCTGGTCAAGTGTCTTTCCAGTAAGTTATCAAATCAAAAGATGTTCTACTCTGACCAAGAAGCAAAGATAGCACCATATACTATCAAAACAAAGAAACATCAAATAGAGGTTTTGATAGAATTCATCCAATTCAAATCTCTTTTAGAGGATCCTAGGCTATAACTGCTAGAGCCAGTCACGTCTTCTAAAACTCAATCGAGATAACAAATTTGAAAGGGGCTTCATGATTTAAGAATTTTCTTCATTTTATTTCTTGCAACCCCTTACACAAGTGTCTATGGGACATAATATCGTTGTAAAAGTGTAACCAATTGGTCCCAAACATCTTGTCCTAATAATCTGCAATTTGATTCATGGGAGAATATCTGCAGCCTAGGTGCAACCTATCCTACTCTATTTACTGCATTTGTTGGCAATTTCCAACTTCTAGAATCTCATGTTTTGCAGCCTGGGAGTCATAAGATGTTCCCATGCAATACTACAAAAGCCTCAAAACCTTGAGATATACAGGGAAACAACAAACTTAGGCATCCTTAAAGTTACTTCAATAGTATGTGTTTCCCACTGCATATTCAAGGTGCCCTATTTCTCTATCACAACTCCTGTCTTTCTTTCTCATATACAACTAATGAAATATTTTTTATTATGTCTCTCCAATTTCTAATGCCAATATTCTTGATGGTATTTTCCTTTTGATTTTCTTTAGAGCAGACCATGCTTTCCTTTTAATTTATCTTATTCACTTACCTAAATTATCATATTCACTATTGACAAAGTGCATAGGTTTGTAACATTGGTTCTATATATAAGCCTAACAAGATCTACATTTTAATAGGTGACCTATGGAAACTTTTCCTTTATTTCTTCCAATTAAGAAAAGGGATTTTAGTAGCTTGAATATTCTTCCTCTAAACAGATGGATCCTTTTGTTGATAACACTAACTAGTCTGGAAATTTCAAGCAACTATAGAGAAACTTATGGTTGGGATATTGGAATTTTTCTGATTGTAGGATAGATGGAAACAAAATAATTTTGTGTTCAAATAATACTTTCAAAGTGATTTTCAGGATAGATGGAAACAAAATAGTTTCTTGCTCAAATAATACTTTTAGTCTTTAGAGCTATTGGAAGATGTGATAAGGCCAACTCATTATTTTGTTATCATCTTCTCAAAGCATATTGTCCTCTAGTGGTCAACAATCTATATTGTTAAGACAAGAATGGATGGCAAGACATAGGAACTAGTGGCAAAATACGTTCTAGTTATGTATAGGCTAAGAAAAGATAACTGGCAGCTAGCACAGTCCCCAAGGCTAAGAAGACCTATTATGAGGATAATCTAACTTGAAGGGGCCTCTCTATATATTTTAATATATTTATTTTTGGAGGATGCATGGATCTAACCCGTCAAAGAAGGATGTCCCACTCAAGAGGACATTTGGAGGGATATCATGAGATATTTCACATGGTTCAAGGTATGTCTCGCATATTTGTAGGCATGATAAATCATCTAATCGATTAATGGCATTTTCTCTCCAAAGATAAGATCAAATACCATGACTCAAGGGAAAACTATAAATTGGAAAGTGACAAGTGGTGGCAAGAAAGCATTCAAACCCTATTGTATGCAATTTTCTCCCTTTAACGAGGAGAAGCTAGTTTTGAGGAGGCTTTTAGTGGCCCTTGAAGCATGGATCTAGAAGCTGCTAAATGTGTTTTACTTTGATTATTGGTTATTGGAGAGAAAAGTGGATCTAGCATCCACTTATTGATATTTTATTTCAAGGTAAGTTGAGTTAAATTTAGAATCTAGGAGGCCCTTTATATTTACTAAAGTCTTGTAGTTTAGTTATGCCCTTTGTAAAAGTACCATGAATCTACCAACTAAAAAACTATTTCTTTCTCGTTCTTCTAGCTTGAAAGCATGCAATTTTAGAGGTGCATTGGTCCTAGAATTTCCACAACTAAATGGAATTAAAAGGGAGATACCAACCTCTATTGCTCCCTAGATAGTGACAGGACAACCATTTGTTAACCCACTTTAAAGCCTCTCAAATGTGTTCAAGCATAAAATTTCCTCAATAATATTTGTCAGGTGGGCCTTATTTCCTTGTATGTTTAAATTATGTGGTGAGTCTATGATATCATACAATGAAAACTAACCTCAAATCTTGTTCATAGCTAGCCTACTGATAGAGAAATGACGACACATGTACTATAGGAGGAGACAAACAGATACGCCTGGCCCAAAATTGGAAATATTATCCATCCCTCATCCATATATATATATATATGAAACATGGAATAGAACATAAATAGATAGAGGGATCCATTTGCAGTGATCCCAGAGTTTGCAAAGAAATAGTGATTGATGGATGTAAGCGATAGAAATTATAGATTAAAGGAGAGCGATTCATAAACTCTATAAATGGACGTAGTTTAAAATTTGCAGTGATGCCTTCCTGCTAAAATATTTAAGAGTGGGAGGGATATGGTGCATTGATATCTTGGTTTTTCCCTTACCATAGCATGCCTGTAGGGATTGATATAGCATCAAAGCATCATCTTCACTATCATGAAAATGTTGTGAAAATATAAGAAAAGATATTTGGCAATTGTTGTCTAGGAAATTTAAGAGTTTCAAGATAGTAGCTGGAAGTATTGTGCAGTTAAATTATATATTCCATCGCTATAATACGATTATATTTAAATGGGGAAAATGCAAGCAAATAAAGAGAGTAGTTGCTGAATGAATTGTAGAGAAAGCTTGTCAAATATGGCCAAATACACATTCTGAATCATAATTAGGTGTAGCAATTTGAATTCACTCCAAAATAAGCTAGATCATGAAAATTCTTATAAATATTAAATTACTGGATGTTCTAGTAATATGTCAATCAAACATAACCCCTTCATTTCTCAATCAACAACTCCTTTATCCTCGAAATAACCTAGAGTTTACAATTCATGAAAATTCCCTTGACCTATTATTCAAAGCTAAATAAATTCAATTCAACATACATAGAAAAGTAGGTAAATATCTTATTTGTGCATCAATATCATCTCCATATAATATTTTCAAGGAAATATAATTAGAATGTCCAAATTTTCCTCTTGATTTGATGTCATACGAATACCAAGGGAATTTCCCTTAATTGGCTACTAAATTCAACCTACCAATTACATACCTTTGGAACTCTTACATGATGTGCCCTCTGTATTAACTTCAACCTTCCTACAAAATTTGGGATTTTGAATTCTGAAGTTTCTCAGAAAACCCAGTTTTTTCCATTGTAAATCCATATTGATAATTCTTTGAATCCCATATACCATGATGACCTAGTCTCAAGTGCAAGATTGATTTTTAATACCCCAAAATAGTTTCTATTAAAAGGTATTGTTTTGAGCCTCACAGGCTCCACATTGTTGTCAATTGAAATGAACCAAAACATGAAAATGAGAGCATTAGAGCCAAATGATAACATGAGAGGATGTTTGTGCTAGGCATATCAAGATTGATTTTTTTTTGAATTGTAATATGGCTTGCTCGAGGCTGCAAAAGAGCGTTATATGCATTAAGAACACAAGCACAGAGCCCTCTACCTATTGCACCTTGATCCATCCCAGGACTCGAAAAAAACATGACAAACATGTAGAGAAACTCTAAAGTCCAAAACGTTTTGGTGAGTTTATTTACCTTTACTTGAAAAAGGAAGAAGAGGCTAGTGAAGTATAACGCTAAGTTACCAATCTTTGAATGAATTGATAGGCAGAGAGGAAAGTAGGAATTGGAGGATAGAATGGGTAGAACAACAAACACAAATTACAATAATATAAAACTTTATTTCGGCATCCCCTCCTTGAATAAACATAGAAATAGAGCAGTAGCACAATAATTGTATTAAAATCTTAATTATAGATTGCGGAGACCAATTATAATGAATCCAAGACATAAAATATAAGGAAATAGGAGAAAAAGATCTTGTGTATGAAGGGGGACGATAGAGGTCTAATGGTACCCACCTAAACATAAAAATAAATAATGGGTGCACAACTCAACATACCTTTTGATATTGCTAGCTTCATTGACCTTATCTAATGGCAACAATCACACAGTTTGCAATCTCTTATCTAAACAAATTGTGAAGATAAATAAGATCTTTATCAATCCCTATAGTTTTAATTTGCTCATCCCTCACCAAAATCGTAATCTTCTCCTTGTCCTCCAACTCAGGCTTCCCACCACATCCATCAAAAGCTTCGACCCAACTCAGGTCACCCACTACATCCATCAAAAGCTTCGATCCATGTCTGAAAACCCTTATTGGTTGTGGGATAAATAAATTCCTCTACTAATGAATGCAAACCATGGGGCGGACTGATATCTATAAACTTGAACAATAGGGCAATTGGCAGCACATCACTCCTTAAATAAAGTGAAGATGGAACATAGAACTGCAATTGAGGGGAATTTTCATCAAGTTTCCTGTAATTATCAAGATTTTCGTCTTCGGAGAAAGTTTCGAGATAATCAAGGTTAAAGACAAAGTCCTTCTTGGGTAAGAGGTCCAACAAGAGAATGAAATTAAATGAATATTTTTGTATACTTCCATCATGAAAGGGGGTATCGTTTCCCAGACCCAACATCACAAAAAATGTTGCAGCATTCATAGCTAAGGCACCCAGCTTGTAGTGAATCCACCAACCAAATACAAACATGACCTGCATTGCCCAATTTGATGTGAAAATGAATCATCAACAAGAGGATAAATGAGAATGCTATAAACCCGTGGAGGATAACTAAACTACCTATGATCTATTTGCTCCATATCTGAGTATGAACGAGCCTTCTGCATTTCCTTGGGGGCTGGTGAAATGGGTAACAATTGGTGAGGCTATGATTGGGTGGAGAAGGGAGCCCATGTGTTGTTTAATGGATTTTGTGATGTCTTCCCTCATGGATATGTAGGGTCCTGTTAGATATGAATAACGAATCCAAATTTCTTCCACCTCACTTACTTCCATGGATATGTGTGTTACTGGATCACTGTACCATTGCTGTCCAGGTACTCACTCAGTATCCTCTTTAGATGCTTCCATTAATACATCTGTGACACTCGTCGACATCAGACCTAACCCATTTTGACATAATTCACAAGGCCTCAAATTTCAAATCAGTACTGCCCGTCAATTCCCTCCTAAATTTTCATTAAGCAAATTTCCCGAAAAAAATATAATAGCGATGAATGTAATCTACGTCGCTATAGCGACGAACGTCTATCTCTATAGAAACGTTATGGACTATGCATTGCTATAACGACGATTGTGAGGGACATTTTCATTTTTTTCCAAAATTTTAAAACTGTTTTTCCACGAAAAATTTGATTTTAACTTATTCGTGGCAAAATGTCGTAAGACTTTTGAGCCATATGTAGTAGTGTCAGCGTGCAACAATTTAAGGATGAAAGCTAACTCCAACTAGATTTTCATAATGGTGTAATGAGCTAACACACATAAGCTTTCACTCATAGTGCCATGTTAGAAGGAAAACTAACTCCAGCTAGATTTCCATAATGGTGTAATGTATTTGATGACAATGTGGTTGTGTTATATAAAAACTACCTTATGAAAGCTAACACACATTAGCTTTTACTAACCGTGCAATATTTTAAGAATGAAAAATAACTCCAACTAGATTTCCATCATGGTGCACTATGATTGATGACAATGTGGTTGTGCTAGATGGAAAACCACATTATGAAAGCTTACACACATTAGAGTTCACTCACCGTGCAACGATTTAAGGACGAAAGCTAACTCCAGCTAGATTTCCATCGCGGTGTAATGTGATTGATGACAATGTGGTTGTATTATATGGAAAACTACCTTATGAAAGCTAACACACACTAGATTTCACTCATCATGCCATGTTGTTAAAATGAAAGCCAACTCCAACTAGATTTCCATCATGGTGTAATGAACTAACACACATAAGCTTTCCCTTATAGTGCCATGTTGTTAGAAGGAAAGCTAACTCCAGCTAGATTTCCATCACGGTGTAATGTATTTGATGACAATGTGGCTGTGTTAGATGGAAAACTACCTTATGAAAGCTATCAGACATTAGCTTTACTCACTGTGAAATGTTTTAAAAACAAAAGCTAACTTTAGCTAGATTTTCATCATGGTGCATTGTGATTGATGAAAATGTGGTTGTGCTAGATGGAAAACTACACTATGAAATGTTACACACATTAGATTTTCCTCACCGTGCAATGATTTAAAGATGAAATCTAACTCCAGCTAGATTTCTGACACGGTACAATGTGATTGATGATAATGTGCTTGTGTTACACGAAAAACTACCTTAAGAAATCTAACACACATTAGCTTTCACTCATCGTGCCATGTTGTTAAAATGAAAGCTAACTCCAGCTAGATTTCCATCATGGTATAATGAACTAACACACATAAACTTTTCCTTATAGTGCCATGCTGTTAGAAGAAAAACTAACTCCAGATAGATTTCCATCATGGTGTAATGTATTTGATAACAATGTGGATGTGTTAGATGAAAAACTACCTTATGAAAGCTAACATACATTAGCTTTACTCATGGTACAATGTTTTAATAACAAAAGCTAACTCTAGATAGATTTCCATCATGGTGCATTGTGATTGATGACAATGTGGTTGTGCTAGTTGGAAAACTATACTATGAAAGCTTACACACATTAGATTTCACTTACTGTGCAATTATTTAAGCATGAAAGCTGACTCTAGCTAGATTTCTAACACAATGCAATCTGATTGATGATAATGTAGCTGTGTTACATGAAAAACTACCTTATGAAATCTAACACACATTAGCTTTCACTCAGCATGCCATGTTAAAATGAAAGTTAACTCCAACTAGATTTACATCATGGTGTAATGAGCTAACACACATAAGCTTTCCCTTATAGTACCATGTTATTAGAAGGAAATCTAACTTCAGCTAGATTTCCATCGTGGTGTAATGTATTTGATAACAATGTGGTTGTGTTAGATGAAAAACTAACTTATAAAAGTTATTAGAAATTAGCTTTACTCACCGTGTAATGATTTAAGGATGAAATCGAACTCTAGCTAGATTTCCATTATGGTGTATTGTGATTGATGACAATGTAGTTGTGCTAGATAGAAAACTACACTATGAAATCTTACACATATTAGATTTCACTCACCGTGTAATGATTCAAGGAAGAAAGCTAACTCCAGCTAGATTTGCATCAGGGTGTAATGTGATCGATGATGATGTGGTTGTGTTACATGGAAAATTACCTTATGAAAGCTAACACACATTAGCTTTCACTCATCATGCCATGTTATTAAAATGAAAGCTAACTCCAGCTAGATTTCCATCATGGTGTAATGAGCTAACACACATAACATTTTCCTTATAGTGCCATGTTGTTAGAAGGAAAGCAAACTCCAGCTAGATTTCTATCATGGTGTAATGTATTTGGTAACAATGTGGTTGTGTTAGATGGAAAACTACCTTATGAAAGCTAACACACATTAGCTTTACTCAGCGTGCAATGTTTTAAGAACGAACGGTGCAATGTGATCGATGACGATGTGGTTGTGTTAGATGAAAAACTACCTTATGAAAGCTAACACACATTAGCTTTCACTCACCGTTCCATGTAGTTAGAAGGAAAGCTAACTCCAGCTAGATTTTCATCATGCTGTAATGAGCTAACACACACCAGCTTTCACTCATCGTGCATGTTGTTAGAAAGAAAGCTAACTCCAGCTAGATTTGCATCATGCTGTAATATATTTGATGACAATGTGGCTGTGTTAGATGAAAAACTACCTTACGAAAGCTAACACACATTAGCTATTACTCACATGCAAAGTTTTAAGTACGAACGGTAACTCTAGATAAATTTTCAACATGTTGCATTTTAATTGATGACAATGTGGTTGTGCTCAATGAAAAATTACATTATGAAAGCTAACACACATTAGATTTCAGTCACCGTGCAATGTGCAATGTGACAATGTGACAATTTAAGGGTTGAAAGCTAACTCCAGCTAGATTTCCATCACGGTGCAATGTGACAATGTGATTGTGTTAGATGGAAAACTACATTATGAAAGGTTACACACATTAGATTTCACTCACAGTGCAATGATTTAAGGATGAAAACTAAATCCAACTAGATTTCCATTGTGGTGCGATGTAATTGATGACAATGTGGTTGTGTTAGATGGAAAACTACCTTACGAAAACTAACACAAATTAACTTTCAGTCATCGTGCAATGTTGTTAAAATTAAATTTAACTCTAGCTAGATTTTCATCATGGTGTAATGCGATAACACACATAAGATTTTCCTCATAGTGCCATGTTGTTAGAAGGAAAGCTAACTCCAGCTAGATTTCCATCATGGTGTAATGTATTTGATGACAATGTGGTTGTGTTAGATGGAAAACTACCTTATGAAAGCTAACATACATTAGCTTTACTCACCGTGTAATGTTTTAAGAATGAAAGCTAACTCCAGCTAGATTTTTATCATGGTGCATTGTGATTGATGACAATGTGGTTGTGCTAGATGGAAAAATACACTATGAAAGCTTACATACATTATATTTCACTCACTGTGCAACGATTTAAGGATGGAAGCTAATTCCAGCTAGATTTTCTACATGGTGTAATGTGCTTGGTGACAATGTGGTTGTGTTACATAGAAAACTACTTTGTGAAAGTTAACACACATTAGCTTTCACTCATCATGCCATGTTGTTAACATGAAAGATAACTCCAGTTATATTTCCATCATGGTGTAATGAGTTAACACACATAAGATTTTCCTTATAGTGACATGTTGTTAGAAGGAAAGCTAACTCCAACTAGATTTTCATCATGATGTAACATATTTGATAACAATGTGGTTGTGTTAGATAAAAAACTACCTTATGAAATCTTAACATACATTAGCTTTACTGACCGTGCAATGTTTTAAGAATGAAAGTTAACTCTAGCTAGATTTCCATCATGGTGCATTGTGATTGATGCCAATGTGGTTGTGTTAGATGAAAAACTACATTATGAAAGCCAACACACATTATATTTCACTCACCATGCAATCGTCTAAGGACGAAAGCTAACTCCAGATAGGTTTCCATCACGAAGCAATGTGATCAATGATGATGTGCTTGTGTTAGATGAAAAACTACCTTATGAAAGGTAACACACATCAGCTTTCACTCGTTGTGCCATGTTAGAAGGAAAACTAAATCCAGTTAGATTTGCATCATGGTGTAATGTATTTGATGACAATGTAGTCGTGTTAGATGGAAAACTACCTTACGAAAGATAACACACATTAGCAATTACTAATCCTGCAACGTTTTAAGATCGAAATATAACTCTAGCTAGATTTCCAACATAGTGCATTTTGATTGATCACAATGTGGTTGTGCTAAATAAAAAACTACATTATGAAATCTAACACACATTAGATTTCATTCACCATGCAACGATTTAAGGTAAAAAACTAACTCCAGCTAGATTTCTATCACGGTGCAATGTGACAATGTGGTTGTGTTAGATATAAAACTACATTATGAAAGCTAACACACATTATATTTCACTCACCGTGCAATCATCTAAGGATAAAATATAACTCCAACTAGATTTCCATCACGAAGCAATGTGATCGATGACGATGTTGTTGTGTTAGATGAAAAACTACCTTATGAAAGCTAACACACATTAGCTTTCACTCATCGTGCCATGTTAGAAGGAAAACTAACTCTAGCTAGATTTGCATCATGGTGTAATGTATTTGATGACAATGTGGTCATGTTAGATGGAAAACTACCTTACGAAAGCTAACACACATTAACAATTACTCACCGTGCAACGTTTTAAGAGCGAAAGCTAACTCTAGCTAGATTTCCAACATAGTGCATTTTGATTGATGACAATGTGGTTGTGTTAAATAAAAAACTGTAGTATATGACACATTAGATTTCATTCACCGTGCAACTATTTAAGGTCAAAAACTAACTCCAGCTATATTTCCATCACAGTGCAATGCGACAATGTGGTTGTGTTAGATAGAAAACTAATTCCAACTAGATTTTTATTATGGTGTAATGAGTTAACACACATGAGCTTTCACTCATCGTGCCATGTTGTTAGGAGAAAAGTTAACTCCAACTATATTTCCATCATGGTGTAATGTATTTGATGGAAATGTGGTTGTATTAGATGGAAAACTATCTTGTGAAAGCTAACTCCATTAGATTTCCATCATGGTGCATTATGATTGACGAAACTACATTATGAAAGCTAACACATTAGATTTCACTCATCGTGCAATGATTTAAGGTCTTCATCTAACTTCAACTAGATTTTCGTCATGGTGTTATGTATTTGATGACAATGTGACTCTTTTAGATAGAAAACTACCTTATGAATTCTAACACACATTAACTTTCACTCACCGTGCAATGTTTTAAAAACAAAAGCTAACTTCAACTAGATTTCCATCTTGGTGCAATGAGCTAACACATTAGCTTTCACTCACCGTATAATGCTTTAAGAATGAAAGCTAACACATTAAAATGAAAGCTAATTATAGTTAGATTTCCATCATCGTGTTATGTATTTGATGGAAATATGGTTGTTTTAGATAGAAAGCTACCTTATGAAAACTAGCACACATTAACTTTCACTCAACGTGCAATGTTTTAAGAATAAAAGCTAACTCCAGCTAGCTTTCCATCATGGTGCAATGAACTAACACACATATTAGCTTTCACTCATCATGCCATGTTGTTAGAATGAAAGCTAACTCCAGCTAGATTTCCATCATGGTGTAATGTATTTGAGGACAATGTGGTTGTGTTAGATGAAAAACTAACTTATGACAACTAACAGACATTACCTTTTACCGAAGCTAACTTCAACTAGATTTTCATCATGGTGAATTGTGATTGATGATAATGTGGTTGTGCTAGATGAGAAACTACATTATGAAAACTAACACACATTAGATTTCACTCATTGTGCAATGATTTAAGGATGAAAGCTAACTCCAACTAGATCTCCATTGCGGTGCAATGTGATTGATGACAATATGGTTGTGGTAGATGAAATGTCACGTCCCCATGCCTCCAACCAGCGTAGAGGACGTGACCCAAACTTAAAACACAGCGGGCTAAGTGCCCCATGAACATATGAATTCATACAATAACATGCTCATATGCTGAAATAAAATACATTGAAGTAGAAAATGCATATATGCCATTGTTTATCATACACAGCGGAAGAAACATTCATTCATACAAGCATGTTCATCTCATAACAATTAACAGAAAGTAAGGTTGTAGAAGTAAAATAGGAAAGATCACTTATCTTATGAAAACTCCTTCCGCAACCAGCTATGTCGCTGCAACGTTCCACCCAACCATAGGCCAGCATGCTCCTTAATCTCTTAGCAGTGCTACCACCCCCTGAGCTGGGCACGACTCTCCAAGGAATAAGGGAACTAGCAGGCTTACACATAGCCAAGGTTACACAAAACACACAGCCAAGCTAGCAGAGTTGGGTTTGTCAGGCCATTAAGGAGCTGGAGAAGGAAAATTGCTAAACTGATGAGCTCATTACAGAGCCAAGAACACCTACACTAGAACTAGCCTGACCTCTAAGACACCCAAACACACCCAACACAAGGAATCAGTCCCTTCTCTACTACACAGTCCCTCGGGCCCTGCATTCCCTTCTAGCGCTATTCAGGGGTGATGGAGAAGAAGGCCAGCCCCCTATCTCTGTCTGTGTGGTTTCCAGCCACCAGGGTTATCAAGCAATCTAAGCCAACATCCCTGCTCCTCTCATAGTCCGAAGACCAACCATTGCACTCAGGCAATTAATTTAGCTGTCATATCTTAAACAGGAAAAACGACTTCAAACCATCTACAATAGTCCCCAAATGTAACAGAAAACACAGCTCACGACATGGGGGAACCAAGGCCCGTTTTACACAACCGAAACTACTGGGGAAAATGTACGTAGACCATACTGGGGACAAATTTTACAGTCTCCCCATCGGTGCATGAACAATCACAATGCCGAACCCACAATTCAGCCCGTGAGTAAAGAATGGAGCCACACCATTCTCAAATCTGTGGAGGAAAAACAGCGTGGGTGAAACCAGGAAAATTCCTGTGCGTGAATACCATGAGAAGACAATTGGAAGTGCGTGAAGGTGAGCCACTACCAGGAGGACACGGAATTGATGTGCCTGGGTGTTTAGCAACTCGTGGAGAGGAAGAAGTGTCTGTGTGAGGGGATGAACAGAAAAATTGTGGGTAAAGTGTGCGTGTGGGTGAGGACTGACAGTCCTGCCACCCCACTCCCAAAGATCATAACTACCTCAACCACCAGCAGTCTTTCTTAATGAAAGTGGTTGGAATAAAACAAAGGAAGAAGACACATGGGTATTTTTCTCTCATTGGCCAAGGTTTGACTAATTTCCTCCACACCCTTATCCTTGTGAAAATCATGCCCCTTTCTCATTTTAGTTGCCGCGATCGTAGCTAGTCGAGTTCATTTAATTAATTATAGATGCATATTTACATGATGACCAATCATAATATATGTCGCATGCCCCGATATAATAGTGACATATTTAAATCCAAAACATAACATAACCGATCAATGATGGGGCCTTGGCCTTTAGCTCCACACCCTAATCATTTAATATATACATCATGTACATCTAATGCAGTGGGGTCAAAACTGGGGCATTACATGAAAAACTACCTTATGAAAGCTAACACACATTACCTTTTTCTCATCGTGCCATGTTGTTAAAATGAAAGCTAACTCCAGCTAGATTTCCATCATGGTGTGATATATTTGATGATAATGTGGTTGTTTTAGATAGAAAGCTACCTTACAAAAACTAACACACATTAGCTTTCACTCACCATGTAATTTTTTAAGAACAAAATCCAACTCCAGCTAGATTTCCATCATGGTGCAATGTGATTGATGACAATGTGGTTGTGTTAGATCTAAAATTGCATTATGAAAACTAAGACATATTAACTTTCACTCACAGTGCAATGTTTTAAGAATGAAAGCTAACTGTAACTAGATTTCCATCATGGTGCAATGTGATTGATGACAATGTGGTCGTGTGAGATGAAAAACTACCTTATGAAAAGTAACACACTTTAGATTTCAATAACCGTGCAATTTTTTAAGAACGAAAACTAACACTAGCTAGATTTCCATCGTGTTGCAATGTGATAGATGACAATGTAGTTATGTTAGATAGAAAACTTCCTTATGAAATCTATCGCACGTTAGGTTTCACTCACCATGCCATGTTGTTAGAAGGAAGCTAACTCCACTATATTTCTATTATGGTGTAATGTATTTGATGACAATGTGGTTGTGTTAGATAGAAAACTACCTTATGAAAACTAACACGGATTAGCTTTTAGTCACCATGCAATGTTTTATGAATGAAAGCTAACTCCAACTAGATTTCCATCACGGTGTAATGTGATTGATGACAATGTGGTTATGTTAGATGGAAAACTACATTAGAAAAAGTAACACACATTAACTTTCATTCATCGTACAACATTTTAAGAACGAAAGCTAACTCTAGCTAGATTTCCAGCACATTCATACATATACATCAATAATATAAGTGCATGTCCATAGTCAAATAGGAATTTGGTGGGTTTATTTGAGTTGATATCTATCATTCTTTGATACTTCTTGGATCTCTTATTGTGATCTCTTTATATATATTTTATGTAATTTATATGTAAATTCCCTTTTGTTAGCGTGCACAAGATGTAGGGGAACAATGTTTCGTGGCATACAAAAGGGCTACCCTATTGTTTTGAATTATTGCAACTATATTACTTTTTTGAACATACACCTCATATGTTTTAACCTTAATTACAAACTATAATTCAAATGTGTTACAGAAATTGGGAGGAGTTACAATGGAAAATATAATTTTGATAAGAGGGGACTATGTTGACCTCCTAATTAATGGTAAAGTTATTGGACTAGGAAGGGTTGAATCTACAGAGACTACAACTCATTATGGTGGAGAAAGACTCAATGTAGGATATGTTATGGTTTTGATAATTGATGTCATTGAACCACATTTGATTGTGGAAGATGTTGATGAAGGGGACTTACATCCATGGAAGATCATAGATTTGAGGCATAACAAAGGTAAATCAAAATGTTAAGCACATGTTAAGTTGTTTTGATAGTACATTGCTTGTTTTTTGAGAAAATACTAAGTTTGTTTAATTTGTAGTATATGTGCAAATGTCTCTTCCACATTTTCTATTGGAGACATGGTAGATCTTTTGCAATTTGGAGTGAAGGTGGGTGAAGGTTCCATATTCAATACAAAGATTGGTCATAAGGTGCATGGAAGGATGGTAAATAAAGGATCCATAGTGGTTAACATTGAGAAGGTGTTAAAACATGATGCTCTTTTTCCACATCCAACAGGATTTGAGAATACACAAAGAGGTGCATTGGTATCTTATGAGATTTGGCCAAAATCAGATCTGGAACCTCATTGTCAGATCATCTAGTAAATACTCCCCAAGATAGGCTTACATTCACATGTAAATAGGTTTCTCCTACAATGGGAACAAGCATGTGCATTGCCAAAGGGATCATAGTTAATGTCCGTGAGGATGACATGGTTGAGGGTGAAATGTTAGGTGAAAAGGAATTCATTGTTTTTGTGGACGACATAGGAAGAAATTGTGAAGGATGTAGGATTGGGGATAAGTTTATACATTCTTTGGTTAGATGGCTAATAAATAAGTTGGTGGAAAATGAAGGTGACATTTTAAGGGTGAATGAAAATTTCAAAGAGGCACCCAAGGAAATGGTGGTATGGGATCTTATAGAGGACACAAGTCCCTTAAACACATGGGATGGTGATATTTATAATGAAAAATATATAGATTCAATTGCTATGCACGTAATGAGAACATATAAAAGGATTAAACAAGTTGTGGCTACAAAAAAAGTTGGAAACTTTCAAACACAGAGAGATGAAGAGAAAGAAATCTGACTTTTGGCATCGGATGAATGTTGCAAACAAGATTGTCTTCAACATGTGGATAGGAAATCCATTGCAGTTGCTAGAAGGGGTATGAAACTCTTAAAATTAATGGTATTAGGGAATTTGTCTTGAATTCACTCCCTTCCAACACAATCATGTTAAAGAGCCATGGCCATGGCCTACCTCCTACTATTAGGAAAGTAAAGGACATGAGGTTTAATGGAGATATTATTTGTAAGAAATAATGGTACAAGATACATAATAATCCTCAAAGCACCTTCAATACTTACCAACATAATTTCCAACAAGGACATGTCAAAGGAATACATGGTAACACCAACAAATGCAAACCACGTGCACATACTATGGAAACCATAGAAATATTGTAAAAAATTGTAATGGATAATTCAGATTTTTCACCCAACCAAACACGGCAAGTTGAAGAAGATGGAACGTCTTCTCCTTTAAGATTGCTGCCATCAACGTAGACCCAAAGTTCTTTGTTAAAAGAGATCGATGAGGCTCTTCAAGAGCTCAATTTTCCATCAATATCACAACAAACAATGAGCAAGATTTAGAATACTATTTTCTAGATGTGGCATTCTCAAAGAACACCAACTTCAGTAAATGTAGTGAATGTATCGTGTTGAAAGCACAAATGAAGACAACGTCTACAAAAGAGTTGGAAGAAAAGGAACGAGCTAGACTAAAGAAACATAATAAGATTGTTATGTGTGGAAGATATTACTACTATGCCCACAGAATTATGTCAGAGCGGTATCCAAAGGAATACTTGAGCATTATCCATGATAAAATGGAAAAACACAGACTTCAACCCCAAGATTACATGTCAAATCAAAATCTGTTGTAGGAACAAACTTGGGTTTGTCTTTGACAGGTATGCTAACACATGGGCATAGCACAGGAGGTTTTGGTCATTTCTCCTTACAATTTGCACACATGGGATCACAATTTACCATTAAATCTCTTGCAAAGTGCTTAAGGGACCTTGAAGACGCACACCTTGATATGTATGGTGATTTGCTTTATGAGAGTGGAAGTTCAAGAAACCCACTTTCAAATGCATTACTTCAAAACTCTATTTACTCAAAATGTAGAGTGTACAAGGATGCTTTCCTATCTTTAAATGGAAGCTCAAAAAATCAAAATCTTGATTTTAAACCCCTTCCTCCACATTTATTGTTACAGTTGGACAATGCAGCTAGTGATAATAAGAATCATTATGTTTTCATGTTTCTATCACTATTAACTGTACTTGGTGTCTTCACCACTATTGAGGTTGGGTTCTTGCTTGTGGGGCACACCCATGAAGACATAGATGGAACCTAGGGAAGAATGTCTTCCAACTTGAAAAGTAAAGAAATATATTCTTTACCTGAGATGATGGGTACATATCACACAATAGAATAAAAATAGGTGTTTCCACCTAAACTTATTGACAAAGTGTATGACTTCAAAAGTTCTCTTAATGGGTACATCAAGGAGGGGAAAAATGCACTAGTTGGACATCTTAATGTCCAGTACTTCCAATTTCTTGTTATGAGGTATAAAGAATCCATCAGAGACATTGAGTGGTCAGAACCAGTTGAGTTGTGGAATATAGATGATGAAGGTCGACCTATATTGCCCACAGGGAAGCCATCTTTCTTACGTACCAAAGACAATGATGTTTATTTAAAAGAACTAAAGGAAGCCATCATACATAAAAATGTGGAAAGAGACTATTGGCAATGAGAATTCACTAATTGTTACAGAGGAATGGAATAAAAAACTAGAGTATTGGAAAAGAGTTCTTAATGCATTAGATGGAATCTACAATGACCATACATCCTTGGATGAAAGTGATTCTTCTTCTGATGATTTTTGGCCCAAGACGAGGCAAAATGTTAACGTTGATGGTAATGCACTCCGTGCAATATCAAGTATTATGGATGGTTATTTTGATAATGTGATAGATGAAGTGGTATATGTTGGACCCAAGTGCAATAATCCAAATCCAACATTCGATCCTAGATTTGATGTTGAGAAAGGAAAGATGTTGTTTGTTAGATTAGGAAATGATGATGAAGGAGAGACGATTTGGATGGAAAAATCCACCTCAGATATCTTCTAGGATTATGACAGTTAGACCCTTCATGTAAAGATTGATTGGTGGTAGCCTAGCTCAGGGAAATACAAGGGAAAATTTTTAGAACAATATTGGGTACCAAATCCTGATGACACATAATTTGGATCTATTCCAATTAATACCATAGTTTGGGCATGGATGTCAAAGAAAGAAGATTGCAGTAAGACCAAGATAAATAAATGTGGTGTACAAGATGTACTTGATCTGCTTGAGTGGATATAAGGAGATTATATGGAGATGATTCATGAATGTAATTTTGCTTTTTGAATGACTTTTAGTATACATGAAGAAACATTTTTCAATGTTTGTAGTATAATAAATACTCTTCAAGCTACGTTTTGAGGAGTTTTATATTATTTACTACATATATGAAAATTCCACTTCAAGTTCAATTTTAATTCATGTGATGATACTTTATGCGAATTAGATAACACCATTCAAATTTTAACTTTTTAATTTGTCTTTTAGATCAACATAACATCTCACTATATCAAATGTGCATAATTATATTCATTAATGCATGTACAAAACCCTTACCTTATTTATTATTAGCTTTTGCTCACTCTCTTCAATACCACTTTGAGATTTTCATTTTGTTCCTCTGATGATTGGTGGAGTGTCCACTCTAAATGTTTCAATTCACACAATTTAATTCCATAAACTCTCTTTGTCATTATGATTAACTGTGGAAATCTTCATCCTGAAGTTGTACTTGATCTGCTTGAGAAAATATAAGGAGATTAGGTGGAGATGATTCATGAATGTAATTTTTCTTTTTGAATGACTTATTAATATACATGAAGAAAAAGTTTTCAATGTTTGTAGTATATCAAATATTCTCTTCAAGCTACCTTTTGACAAATTTTGTATTATTTTCTACATATATGAAAATTTTGGTTCAACTTCAATGTTAATTCATGTGATGATAGTTTATGCGAATGCACCTTATAAAACCTTATAGTCCTCCTTTGTGAATAAATGTAATGCACTTGCAATAAGGTTTGAAATGAGCTTTCCCTATTATTTGTTATTATAGTTGATATAAATTTAATTATACTACTATGTTGCATTCAAATTCATAATTATATTTTCTCGTGTAGACTTTAAATTGGTGCAATTTTGTACTAGTATATTAACTTATACTCAAAAAATACAGTATTAACATTTTGAGTGTGCAGGTTTTATCAGTTTGTCACCATTGTGATTGATTTTCTGGATTAAACCGTGTGAAGGTTTTTCAGACCAACGTTTTGAGAGGACACTCCACCCATTCTTGTTATAGGAACCATGAAAAACCCATTGTGGACTGAAAAGATTTCACATAACTTAATCCATAAAATCAATCATTAAGTAGTAACATCATGTTAACTTTAATTCATGTTGGACAGTATCATCAAATACATTGCATCATAAAGACGATTTAATCCATGTGAGATTTAATGTTGATTGTAATGCACTACATGTAATATAAGTATTATGGATGGAGATTTTGAGAATGTGACGAATTAATTGGTATATGTTGGACCCAAGTGCAACAAGATAAAGCCAAGATTCAATCATATGATTGAAGTTGAGAAAGGAAAGATGTTGCTAGTTAGATCATGAACTGAGGATGAAGGAGAGATGATTTGGATTGCAAAAACCACCTCATATATCTTCCAGAATGATGAAAGTGAGACTGTTCATGTCACAGGTTGATTGATGGAATCCTAGTTCAAGGAAATATAAGGGAAACTTTTAGAACAATATTGGGTACCAAACCTTCATCACACATGACTTGGATCTATTCCATTTAATACCATAGTTTGGGCATGGATACAAAAGAAAGAAGATTGTAGGAAGACCACGATAAATAAATGTGGTGTACAAGTTGTAATTGATTTGTTTGACTTAATATAAGGAGATTAGGAGGAGATGTTTCATGAATGTAATTTTCTCTTTGAACGAGTTATTAATATACAAGAAGAAACACTTTTCAATGTTTGTTGTATATCAAATATTCTCTTCAAGCCCTTTTTTTGAGGAATTTTATATTATTTACTAATATGAAAATTTTGGTTAAACTTCTATGTAATTCATGTGATGGTACTTTATGTGAATTAGATAACACCATTCGATTTTTAACTTTTTAATTTGATTTTGATATAAACTCAACATGTCACTATATCAAATGTGCATAATCATATTCAATAATGAACCTTAGAACATCTTCTAGACTTCCTTTGTGAATACTGTAGGGCATTTGCAATAAGGTTTGAAGTGACTTTTCCCTATTATTTGTTATTATAATTTATATAAATTTAATTGTTCTACTCGTTTGCATTCTAATTAATATTATATTTTATTTTGTAGACTTTAAAGTGGTGTGAACTTTGTACTAGTGCAATATCTTATACTCAACAAAGACAAAGTAGTAACATTTCCATAGTGTAGGCTTTCACAGTTTGTCGTCATTGTGAATGATTTTTTGGATTAAGTTGTTAGTGATTTTTTCAAACCAACATTTCAAGTGGGCACTCCACGCATGATTGCCGGGGGAACAATGTAAAATTCATTATGGTTTTAAAAGCTTTCACATAGCTTAATCCCGAAAATCAATAGCCAAGTATTAACATTTAATGTCAATACTACACAAGTTAATAATAGTCAGAACAAAATATTAATATGGTGTTAAATAACTTTATATTATGTAAGAAATTTCTTACACAAATTATTAGTAATTCACTAATCAAATATTGGTGACTTTTATTTTAATATGTAAATGTAAATATTAATGATAATCAATGTATATCATTAAATACATTTATAGGTAAAATTTCTCACATAAATTTGTTATTCATAAAATCAACATTCATTAACTTGTTTTCTAATACGCCACCACCAACAATAATAATAATATATTTTTTCTCTATTCTAATTCATAATATATTTTAATCATTACTAAGATAAAACCTATTTTACTTTAAGTCATAAAATAATTTCTCTTGTCCACTATCAAGTGGTGCCAACTTCTAAAAATAAAACATCATACTCAAAATAGACTTAAGACTTACTATGGTAACTCAACCTAAACACATTTGTTAACATAATTTCAATTAAATGAAATTCCAAGATAATAATAGCAACAAACATTGATTATTAATTTCATTAAATAACTTTAATAATAATATGTAAAAAAATCTTCTACAATATGTTTTTCGTGATATAAACATTCATCAATTTAACTTTTATTAGAAAATATAAATAATAGTAATATAAATAAATTATAGTTCTATTCTAACGCATAATTGTTTTTTATCATTAAAATAATAAACTCAACATGGTAACACTTAATATATAATAGTTTTTCTTGTCACTTGTAAAATGTTGCCAACCTTCTAATATATTACAACATGATACTCAACACATACAATATTCCTTGCTATGTCGAGAATTAAAATTGTTATAATAACCAACACATTTGTATTATGTCATTAATTAGTTTTTAAATGGGTCATTCTAAAATTGTGCCAACCTTCTACTAGTATAGAAACTCAACAACACCAATGTACTAGTTACCATATCAAATTATAATTCAATTGCTTAATCATAGTATCATATACAATATTAATGTCATTACATAAACTTAATCACCTTACCATTTAATACAAACTATACATAATATTAATAGAAATTATTAAGGAATCAAAGTCTAAGAATTTCATCATTTTGAAAGAATCAAAGTCTAAGACTTTCATAATTTTAATTTGTCACATTGGATTAGAAAGGTGTAATCTAGGTGTTAACACAATCCCTCTCCCCCCATGTTGTAAAGGGTGCTAGCTCAATGGAAGAGCACCTGCATTACAAGCAGGATGATGGTGGTTTAATTCCTCTGTGCCCTAACAAAAATTAATAGATGATATAAAATCTTAATGATAATATAAATATTGTAAGATATCTATATTTTCAATATAAATATGCTCTTTTCAATTAAACACATTGTTCAAATACTTCATAAATAAATAATGAACACTTGCGATAATTAGTTTAGTTGGTTTTCTCCCTTTCCTCTTGAATATGAGAAAAATCAAAGTGTACTGCACTAATCCTATTATAGTTCAAAATTGATTTTGACTGTTAAAATAATTAATATTAATAAATAAGGGAGGCTTTACTAACATCAATATCATTAAATAAATTTATAGGTAAGAAATTTCTCAAGTTAATCGATTATTCATAAAGTAAACATTTATCAACTCAATTTTTAATACACTACCACTACCAATAACAATAATAATAAATTATTTTTCTATTTTAATTCATAATTTACTTTAATTATTACAAGGGTAGAACTTAGACTTTAAAGTCATAAAAAAATTTATCTTTTTGATTATAAGTGGTGCCAACTTCCAAAAATAAAACAACATACTCAACAAAGACAAAAATAATTACTATGACAATGTTTATAATTGTTGTTGTAACAAATACAATGTTGGTACTATGTCATAAAATAATTTAATCAACTTAAAATTTAATACAAACTATAAATAATATTAATAGAAGTTATGAAAGGATTCAAAGGCTATGACTTTCCTCATTTTGAAAGAACCCAATCTAGAGGAAGTTCTAAAATCTAGATCTAACCCATCTAGTTCTAATTGAGATGTAATATTTCCTCTAGTTCTAATTGATATGTAATATTTCCTTTTGAATGGTTAAATACTAAAGTTTTACTTGAAATAAATAAATAATATTAATTGAGAAAATAGTTCATTGGTAGTTCTTCCAAATTTAATGGAATAGTTCTTTGAGTTGATTTTTCTAGATTTAATAGAATATGTATTTAGAGATTTACAAAAAAAACTCAATGTGGATGAAGTCCCTGTAATAGAATATTTCCAAATTTAATGAAATATGTGTTATATGATTTCACATGAATTGTCTACATAAGTTAAGCCTCGTGTATTGATCAATCTTGTTCCTTCGATATCTATTGACTCTCACAAGGACCATCGATTTGAGGGGAGGATCAGACAATTATAAATGCTTCTCGTATGCACTTTACAATAGTAGTTGAGGTCCAACAACGTCAATCCTTCCACATGGAAAATGATCACACTCCTTAATCACGTGAACACTAGTGGTACATTAATTTTGGGTGTTTTCAAAATGTCTCCAATTCATGATTCTCAATTCTCAGTACTTTGATAGCCAAGATTTAGTAACCCAGTCCAAAATCTCTATAGAATTGGGAAATTCCCTCTGGCTCTACTTTGAAAGCCTGGTTTTCAGAATCTAGCCCCAAATCTCTGTAGCATTGGGAAATTTTCCTTTGGCTCTCCTAAATTATTTTACATGAGGTAAAAGGTTGGTTCAAGAAGAATTTGGTTCTCTGTATTCAACTAGTGCTAAGGAATTTGGATCAGCAAGAGCTGCTGTCAGTCTCAACAAGGTCACCGTGGGTCTGCTTAAGCCTCAACACGGCTGTCGTTGGTCTACTTAAGCCCCAATTAGGTCTGCCATCAAGTCTACTCAAGCCCAACAGGGCTTTCGTCTTCCTAATTAGGGTTGCCGACGGTGTGTTTGAGCCTTAATAGGGCTGCAACCAAGTGGACAGACCTCATTGAGGTCACGGCTTAGGCACCAGGGTTTGTATCAAAGATAACAGGGCCACCGAGGGTCTATATCAGTATTAGAAGGGTTGCCGAAAATTTTTATAATCCCTAGCAGGGCTGCCAAGGACCTGTTGAATCCCTAATAGGGCTACCGTAAGACTAATAAGGATCTAAAGAGATGCCCTATCTCAGATAGAGCCCTAAAAGAAGTGTTGTCATCGGTTTTGAACAGGAAAAACACTGTCATTGCTTGCTAAATGGCTAACATCATCAATTTAGGGAGTAGGACTAATATCATCATTAGTTGGCTACATTCAGACTCCAGAGGTTTCAACTCTATTTCTCTTGGTATGTAATAAGCCCTAAGGGCATCTTTGTAAACTCTACTCTTAAATCTGTTCATATAAAACTCAGTCATCTCAGTTTAAGGAAGATTATTTGTTACTGGGGTTTTATTCCTGAAGATTATTCGTTGTTGGGGTTTCAGTTTAAGGGAGATTTATTACTATTCCCCCTTCATTGTTCTAGTAGTGTTGTTGTTCAATATTTTTAACATGGAATTCATGTCTACAAGCTGGCCATTCTCATTCAGTACTAGATATCTGCCTCTGCCTCTGCTTTCCAGAATCAAACCTACAATGTATGCCTTTTCCAAAAATCGTGTTAAGGTGAAAATCTATCAAGGTTACAAAATTAGCTGTGAGAAATGATGTTGCTACTGCAAAAAACACTAAATGCTAGGGTTTTGTCTCTTCGTATTAGACCTATAAGGTGTACCACTATGTCCTGTTCATGCTCAATTGGATGCCAAAAATGGTGGTTTAAATGGTAGACAAAGTCCCCTTGCATCTTTAGATCTGGGAATGAAGTAAAGTTTGGGGCCACAATCAGAAAGAAAACTGGTTTTCATTTGGTAAAGTTGACTCAAAATGACATTGAGTTAAGTGTTTTTCATATGCCAGATTGTAAGAAAAAGGTCCATGCCAAAGATAGTTCCAAGAGATCCAGGATGCTTGAGATTGGATCTGGATTTACCTCTACTATGCCCATTCCCTGACTCATCAATTTTCTAATTCACATTTTCATTCTCATATTCTTTGGTTGAAAGAAGCATATTATATAATATGCAATAGGAAAGGATTGTCTGGGGTACCATATCCATATTGTGTTTATTGATCTTTGTTTGTAGAAGTTGCCATGTTTTCCTCAATTTTTCAAGAGCACACCCCACAACATTCTGTGTGTAGGACAGCTTGAATTTGAAGAGTCTTTGTTCATCAGTTAGTTCCCTCAAAAAAGGCACAATCAACCAGGGTAGGATTGGATAGGAATTATCCCCATTGATGTACTCTCTCATCTCATAACCCCTAAAGGGCACCACAGGACCATTAAGTCTCGCACCTTCCTCACACAGTCTATAAAAGGAAGAATTCCTTAATAGACCAGCATCTTTAAGAGACCTAGGCCAAGCCATGAAAATGTCAAGGAAGCGCAAATTACTATCTACAATGGGCTGAACAAGTATATTGTAATTATGTTCACGGTTATACCAATCAATGGATGACTCCTTGTATGAACACTCAAGTTTAACATGGGTTGCATCTATTGCCCCACGGCAATTTGGGAAGCCATGTTTATGCCTGAACCGCTCCTTAATATGCTCAAGTGAAGCTGCATCTGTTGGCCACTATAGACTTCCCACAACCAAACAGCTCATTGACAGTTAACATTGTCATGTCACTTGATAGGCGTAAGATGGCCATGGCTACTTGCTTCTCAACTGACAATACCATTAAGGTTGTAATGATTCCACCAATTCACTGCCTAAGGCTTGAGATAGCACTCAGTTGGAGCTTTTCCATCCGAGTCTGACATGTTCAGTTCAGATGATGTAAGAAATGCATTGTTTTGAAACAGAGTTTATAGCAGCAATATCCATTGTTGTATCCTCTTATGGATCTTCATTAGTGTATTGATTGACCTTTTTGAGTATTATAGAGTATGGAGGAGCATTCTCAAGAAACCCTGTCATGTATTCACTCGTAGTTGAATCCTGAAGTAACGACAATGCTTGTAATGATACCTGCACCCACCACAATCCCTTTAAATGCCTATCTCAATTGTTGGTCCATGGTAATGGTAACTGTAGCACACATCCCTTAGAGATTCAGATGCATGGAGTATGTTGGAAATGTGCATCATTAGGTTTGTCTGCAAATGTTGGAAATGTGCATCATTAGGTTTGTCTGCAACCTAAACCAATGCTCTATTCCACACCTAGAATCCCTTGGGAACATTTTAGTTTAACCATAACTTGATTTTGTAGCTCTGATTAATTCATTAATTTTAGGAAATAGACATATTTGTCTTGTAAAGCAATTTTGATTTTCAAAGCTACAAGTTACAAGTGATGTCAAGTGCAAGAGAAAGCTTCCAGCCCCAAATAAAATAAAATTTCTTTAAGGAAACATGCACCATAACAATGAACCATAAGAGAGTGTATCAAGATCAGGAAGTCCTTGAACCATTAACCTCTGAAAAACCTAATCATACAAGCATGGGAGTTAGCATACTTCTTCAATAACTAGATATTCATACTTCTTCAATAATCAAATCAGTGAGGGCTCAGACCTTTTCTTGAGCACCCTTGAGGAGATGTCCTTCTTCCAAGAGACTCCAAGGAGCTCTCATCCAAGACCCTAGATTGGACTTTACATGAGTGATTGACAACATAGCTCTATGAGATCCCAAAATCAGAGACAAATTCTATCTATTGAGAGCACTTGTCCCATACACTTTGTCAAGTAGAAAATCATTGATTCAGAGTTTCTTCCCCCACTTTGGCCTTGAGTGGTAGGAGCGGTGGGGCTCTTTGTGTGGAAATGCACCCCAGGATCTTACCCAGGATTATGAAGCAAGGGAACCTCTGTGTTTTTATTCTTTGGAGGAACTTATCAGACAACGTATTGTCAGCATTACAGTAGTTGATGACTTAGAGGATTCCCTCCCTTCTCTTTAGGCCTTCTTAGTCCCTAACTCCAATACTTCTTGACACTCTCTATGTGATGATGTTCTCTCTTTTGTACTAGTTTCCTTTCATCTTATATCCTTTTGTCTTTACTTAATGTAGGTAGCTTACATCTAGGAGTTTCCATCACACTCAATTGGGTATATTCTTTTTCGTCCCATTGACCCTACTTTTGTGATCATTTGTTGGACATCAATAAAATTATCTTAGTGAATATTATAGGGATTTTGCATGCTTTTAAATTTCCTTTCCAGTGTGCTTCATTGTTCCATCCTACATTGATTAAAGCTAACAAGAAAGAATGCTTTGTAAATTGTAAGTACAACTTCTTTACATGTTTGCAATATATAAATAGGTTCAACATATTGGCCAAAGTGTTTTTGATTTTTCTAGTCAATACCATATAAAATTATGTATGCCTTTCCTTTCTACATGTGATTCCTTGCATTTTATTCAATTGTGTTTCCATTGCATTTCATTTTGTGCCTCCTTGGCTATATATGTAAGCTAGCCTTAAGATCATGGAAATTTGTGTATATAGGTTTACTACTCTTGTCCCATTTCACTTCAAGAATGCAAAGTATTGACATAAGTTGTAATTGAGGGCAAGAAATATCTACCCTCAGGTAGAGTTTTAAATGTAGCATGGGGTGGTGTGTATGCAGTTGGATCTGAATTTTTTTATATCCAACTGTGTACACACAACCCCACACAACATTTAATCCTGCGCAGCAGGGTGGACAGATTAATATTAAGCATAGATTAATATTAATCTATGCTTACATAAACTCCGTTATCAACAATTTCAATGATGTCTCTTTGCAAATTCACAAGAGCCCCATGCATATTTAGATTAATATTAATCTATGCTTACATAAAATCTGCAATCAACAATTTCACTGAATGATTTTGAAAATACTAAATCCTCTATTCTGATTTACTGAATGATTTTAAAAATCCTAAATCCTTGTATCAACATTTGATCACTCCTCGTTGGACTACGAATTCACCCACTGTATATGCTTGATTCCACGCATAGCATTCCATCATTGTCCAACTTCCTCCTCTCAATCAACACTTCATTGGACATCGCATCAGCATCACGAATTAAATTTAGATGTATTTTGTTTCTTGCTGCATTTCTTGGGATTGTGAAATCAACTCTGCAATTAGCAATTTCATGTCGGTTCTCCTCTGTTCTGGTCTGCTGAATGATGGTCAAATTTCTTTAACCATTAGGTCTAGCGATAGGAGTTCATTCTTTGGATGACCATTATGACACATATATAGCAATTAGGACACGATAGTTTCTAGCTGTCCTCACTCACTACCCATTTGATACACATGCAGGTCCATTTGATAAAGAGTCATATATATATTTAGGGTACTTAATTTGGTCAAATATTAATTCTTTGATCCTCTGAATATGTCCACATAAGCTACTTCATGTGTAATTTGTATTATAGTGGGTTAAGGTCATCATTGTCTCTTATTATCTTATGCCATACTTCATATCTTCTGGTATACTTCTGCATTTAAGTCGACCTACTTTTTTTATATAAAGATCTTTTCTTTTCTGTGAATGTAGATTGTTCTTAGCACATTTAGGATCCACAAAGTGAATTTCTTTTTTACAGTAGTTTTTCTAATTAGAATTGCAACATAGTTTAACTCATTTGTCTTGTAAATCTCTACTTCTATCTATTCTCAATAGATATTTCTTATGGGGAAGTTTGATGTTAAAAGAACAAATGATAAATCATAAGAGAATTTTAGAAGATGTCTAGACTTGCCATTAGCTATAAGACTTGCCTCATAAACTACCTTTTCAATTCTTTTAAGATACCTTTAAACCAAAAATACATTTGCAATAAGATATATGCAATATTCACTCTAGTCTATATGTTCTCGTTTATAACATTACTTGAAATTCGAAATTATGCAAGAAAATGAACTCGACTAACAGAATTATAGCAGGCCAATAACTTCCTAAATTCATATCCATCTAGTCCTTTTTTTAAATTTGATCTATATGACATGAGTTATAAATGAATCTTAATCTGATCAAGTACTAAGGACTTTTAAACTAATCCAATCCTGAGCACTCTTAATATGATCCATATGACCTTGACTTTCAGTTATTGCGTAACTAATTCCAATTATTTTTATAAATTTAGATTTAGTCATCCCATTATCGCGATGCATATATATTAGTGAATTTTGAATTATTTCATTGGATGTAATGGTTGAATGAAATTTGAATTATCTGAATGGAATTCTTAACATCCCACTGAGACCAATTTTTTCTGCTGGACCTTTCCAAGTTTGTTACGCTTTTATATCATAATTTATTGTCTAGATATTACTTGTCTTTTCATGGGATGCATATACTTTAGGGGAACTAATCTTACGCTGGCATAGTGTCTTTTAGAATACTGAACAATGACTACTTTTGGATTAGAGGGATGTTCAAGAAAGTGGCATCCTTTTGGATGACAAATTTGAAGTACGGTTCAGAATCCTAAGTGAAGTCTGTCAACAAGAAGGTGAAACTCACCAAAGTGTTATAGCTCAGATGCTCTGGATATCATGATAAGTATTTTTTTTCAGTCTGTGCAGCAATTATTTTTTGAAGTTTTAGCCTTCATAAATGACCCTACATGTTGATATATGTGTATCATCTATTGTCAATATTTTTGGCCCTGAAATTCTTCATGGTTTTGAGTCTGGGCTTGAATGTACTCACCTTAACTGTAGATTAGAACTTCTTAGGTGTGACACTATAGCCGCTCCTTAATGCTATTGTCAAAGGTTCTACTTCCTAGTTTCATGTCTCATTGACCTATTTTGGTCATTCGTGGACTGAAATAAGTAGCAGTGTAGGATGAATTAGGATGGACCAACTCTTCCTGTAAGTCAGGAAGTGTTGGTTCCTTGGGTATAGGATCATGTGCCTCTTCCAAAAGTGTGAAACTTGCACTAAGAGACAACTCATGTTCTTCTTCAAAAATGGCTAGTGTTTGGCATTCAACTTGATCATGTTTCAACTCTTCAAATACCTGCAAATAATTTTGAATCTCATGGTGTGGTGGATTTCCCTTGACTAGTTTACCCTTTTGTATGATAAGTGTCTCATCCTCATGATTATCCTCATCATTAGGGCATACCTCTATATAGTGCACCTTTCCCTTGCCCTTGCACCTATGACCCAGCTCCCATGGTTATTTGCAATTGTAGCACCTATGGGTTTCATACCACTCTAGATGTTTAATGGTGCAAAATTCCTTGAATGATGTGGCTGCACGGAATGCTTCACTATTTTCCATATACTCCTTGATGCATATGGTAACATCATCCACATCTTCCTCTGCATTGTTCTGATTGCGATACCATGATAATAATCTTGTAAGGTTTTGATTGTTTTCCATAGCCAATTTTTAGACCTGGGATTTGTTAGGAAGACTGTCAAAGATGTGAATACGCTGCCCAACCATCAAAGGATGAATGCAAAAAAGGAGTTTTTACTTGTAGATCTGAGTTGTGGCTTGCACTACAACTGATTCCCAACTTAGGTTTGGAATGACGCCTTTAGCACTTGGTCATGATCAATAGTAATTTACTTGTGATGAATGGCCAATGCACAGAAGTAACTCCCAAGCAATACACCATGCCCAGAGTTCTACTATGGCATAAATATAGAGTGATGTTACAACCCCGCCACACCAAAGATGATGAATATGGTTCAGATGATAAGGATTTATGCCCATAATATTATTGAGTGCCTAGAAAACTTAAATATTGGAGTGGATCTAGAACATATCCTCTTTCCAGTGACTGAATATGCCTTCTCACACTCACACATACATAGGAAACTCATAATGCTGAGTTTATCTTCCCATTGAGGCATCCTCTTCCAATCTGATTCACTATGTAAATATTGTGCACCCTTCTAAGATAGATGATGCACTGTAATATCCCTCTTAACTTACTAATGTAGGTTACCTATCTGGCCCCAACTAACTGTAGAGGTTTTGTGAAGACCTTGGTTGTGTACTTAAACCAAGCACTTTGCACTAGTGCTACTGTAGCTTCCAGTTAGGAAACTTTGACTTGGGATAGTAACCTTTTGACCACTGTTGGTATGACTCAAGTTCCTTTGGACTTGAATTTTAAACCAAACATTCCACCCTTAATTAAACCCTGAAGATATTTCCTTAACAAAGACTAGTATGGAACTAATTGTGATGTGGCTTTCAGTCAACACTACACTGTGTGCTACAGGAAGAGAAGGGATGCATTGATACGCTAATGTCTGGTTCATCTCTTTTGCTGATATGACTGATAAAAATATTTATACTCAACACGTCTAGGAACAGTGACAAATAACAGGTTCAATGGAAAGTTAGCAATCAGCAACTACAAGAGGTGCTTGAAAGTGGCCACGACTAATACAAATTCTCTTCCAACAGAAATGTTGCATCTTTATTGATTTCACAGCTTAAAAATATCTCCCACATAGCGTTTTATCTCTTAAGATGCCCTTACAAATTAATGGAGAAACATCTCTATGATTTAAGAGAAGTGACTGAGGAGTGAAGATGATGGTCTTTACAACTAGCAAGTAGTAGAACACGCCCTTCATTAACTATCTCCACAATAGTTGAACACACCCATGACTCCTACACTAACTACGCTGACAGTTCATATACTGCAGGAAGCTTAGTGCACAGATGAGACTTACTATTTAGGCCAGGAAACTGGAAGACATGCTGTAAGATAATGTTAATCTTATTATTTCTTCATCTTCATGACTCCACTCGCAATTGCACAGTTAAGTTCATATCTAATTCATATGCTACCCCTTTGGAGTTCTGACCATTATTTCAAGTGTAACTATCTATAGTTTTGAAGTCATAATAGCAAGTGATAACCAGCACTAGAAAATCACAAACATACAACAAAGATAAGGAATGCAAGAACACCATACAACTGATATATATATATAAGTTTTACAAGCCTGTAAGTGTTCCTTCATTTTTATGGGGTATATCTCCTTCAATATAAGTCATGTGTTGAGCCTGGAAGTATTCCTCCAATTTTCTGGGATATATCTTCTTCAATATATGTCATGCGCTAAGCCTGGAAGTATTCCTCCAATTTTATGGGGTATATCTTCTTCAATATATGTCATTTTTTAGCTTTCTCTATTTGTATCAGTTTCATTTTAGAATTTTTGCTAGTTTTCTTGAATCCAAATGATATTCCTGATCTTCAAATTTGTTGGGTTAATCCTATGTTCAAATAATGCCATGTCTTAGAATGCTCCCTTGCAAACTCTTCTTTGGCATCATATTCAGATGGTGATACATGTTGCAGGCATACAAGGGTGGTAAATGCCTTTGTCCCAAATGGTTGTTGGTAAATTCCTTTGTCCCAATGGCTACAGGATGCTGATCTAATCATGTTAGCATTGTCTACTCATGAGGTGTACTTCTCAATTTTGAGAGAGGTTAGAGCTCCTAATTTATAGAGAACATAGTGTAATAGAACTATTGGTATTCTTCACTATTGTGTAGTAGTTCAATCTCATGATTATTTGCTTAAAATCAAGATCAAGGTCCTTATTTTCATTTGATATGGGTCATGATGCACTGATATGCACAAGCAGCCACTAGGTTTTTCTTTTAAGGATTTAGTGAGTACAGTTTTATCGCTATCTGATTTTTTTATTGCACTTTTGTGCATTACATATTGTAACATCCACCCATTCTCTTAGATCACGTTGCCTTGAAGCAGCAATGGTTCATACATTGTCAAACTCTTAGAAATAATTATTGCATCTTTGTATTGGGAAGAGGTTCTGTTAGTCCTATCTTTGAACTCATGGGAAGTACTTTCAAATTTATATCACTCTTATTGATCTCTAGATATGTTTTATATGTTGATGACCTTCACCAAACCCAATAAATGTCTAAACGTTAACCCAATAAACTCCTAAATTGTTATACTCGTCTATGTTCAAATTTCAATACTTAACCCTATTTCTAGGCTTTACTCTTGAGTGTTACCGCGAGACAAATACCAAAAACCATTGAGGGAAGGAGTTATGCTTAGAAATGCTACACATGCACAATATCCAAGCATAGTTAGTGACAAAATCATCCCCACAGCAGTAGAGACTCTCTTTTAACAATTTGTCCCTTATGAAAAACAGAAATTAACGCTCATCCTTTGTTCAAGATGAAAATTTTAAATTGCCTGATAGGTTTGTATGACTGAAATGCATTCAGATCGCATTGTCATCTCTTTTACTATAGTCTTTAAAAATAGTGAGAGGAATATGACAACATTGCCTCTTTCCTTATATATGTAATTGCGTAGATTTTGGTTGCGCCTGGACAACAAGATAAATGCTTCCTTTGTGGTTAGGTTGGTCATTTTGCAAATGCATGTGAAGGACAGCCAAAAAGAAAGAAAGGAGATTTTGATGAGAAAGGTGGTGAACTCAATGTTAATCCTAGAAAGCCTGATCAGGTAAGTCGGATATATGTATAATTTTTTATGTTAGGATTTTGGTTATGCATGCTTGGAGGTTTTTTCTTTTTATTAATGTTGTATGGTAGCATTAATACTAATACCGGTCCCATTTAGGTCATGATAATTAAAGCAAGTTTCAAGATTATTATAGATCATGTGGATGTTTTACTATTATTTTTACATCTAACGTGTTTCTGATATTTCAAATATTTTGCAGTTCATCAACATCTAGGTTTTACGTGAATATTTAGAGTATGATATGAAGATTCCAAAACCTCCAATAGAGATTGAATTTCAAAGGGTTGTGGATGATTTTGTTTTCATCTGTTTCTTTGTTGGCAATGATTTCCTTCCACACATGCCTACATTGGAAATTCATGAGGTTTGTATGTAGAGATGTTACACCTCCTATATTCTATTTGAATTCCTTAAATAGTCGTTGAATAAATATTATCTAAATTTACATTATGTTCTGAAATTCATTTAAGTTGAAACACTTGGAATATTTTTATGTCCAAGCTGATTGTTGTTCTAACTTCTAAGCATGATTATCTCTAGTGTGTAGACAGTTTATTATAGATATGTTTTTATAGCTCACATTCTCTATTTTGGTTCTGTGACAATATTCTCCAAGAAGATAATTTGTTGGTGGCTATTTTCTATTTTACAGGGTTCAATTAATTTGCTCATGGCTGTATACAAGAAAGAATTCAGAGCAATGGGTGGCTATTTGACAGATGTAGGTGAGGTATTATGACACTAATTTCATTTATTATATAATTTTTGTTGGCAAATATTATGTTGACCGAAGGAATTCACTATCTGTTACTAGATATTGTGATATTTTCACTTTGGTCTTCTAAATCTTGAAATCTGAAGTTGTGTGGCCTTTGAAATTTTAATTATCACTTGAATCGCAAGATATCATGTCCCCAAATTGATGGAAATGATATCGAGTTCATCTTGACCAGCTTTATCCAATTGCTGGCATTAAAGCTGTATAATGTTTTCTCTTTATGAATCAAATGCACATGGATGTTTATAAAGGCTATAGGACGTCTCATGTGTCTGAAATTACTAAACATCGAATGAAAGGGTGTTAACTGGTTTGGATACAGCTAGCATTTCCAGCTAAGTTGATATCACACTAAAATGTGGAAGATTTTATCATGCAGGTAATATTGGACAAGGTGGAGCATTTTATTCAGGTTGTTGGAACATAAGAGGATAAGATTTTTCAAAAGCGAGGTCATATTCACGAGGTACACATTTAGTTTATATGAAATTATGAAAACTTTTGTCAGTTGTACGTATTTGGGCCTTATTTTGAAAAAAACATAGCTATACATTTTTTAACTATTCAATAACCCCCACTGAGGATAGCACCCTTCCATTGGGCCAAGCTGTGAGCTTAAGAACTTTTTGAATAGGAACTCTATGCCATATGAAAAATGGAAAATGGGTCAATAGCTATTTTTGTAGAGCATTTTATTAGGAAATTCATTAATCCAAGGGAAATACTTTGTTAAAAATCTGGAAATATTAGGAAATACATGTATTTTACATGCTCACACATATTTTACATGTATTTTTATATATGCATATCCAACCATATTGTATCCAATTTGTTCTCATATATTTACATATATCCATCTATATCCTGGTAACTTTAGCTTCTCATTGATAACTAGATGAATTATCATAGTTGACTTCTGTTAAGTATTCTATTACTAGCAATATATTAGGTGAGACTAACCTAAGCTTCTTGGTGGTTTTTCTTAAACTTTATGCGTGTTTCCTTTATATCCAAATGAGGGCATAAAATATTCTCCACAGCATGAAATGATTGTTACTGCATTTTTTTTATGGGAATGACCCATCTCCTGAAGGATACAACCTAGAAAAGTTCCCAGAAAATGACAAGAAATGGACGCCAACAAACCATTCCTAGGGAGTTCTTGGAATGGTTAGTATTTTAGAAATAGTACTAGTATTTTCTATAAACTTTCTTTTTTATCCATTTGATCCCTTCATCATAATGAGTACCATTATCCACTTGGTGTAGTTTAGCCACATTCCTCTTTTGTACTTGCCATTTTTTATGTTCAGGAAGATATTGTAGATTCTCAGTGTATGTTGTTTCCACTAAAAATTCCTTCCTTAATACCTTCAACCCCTAACCCCCAACATATTTAGTGAGTGGTCTATTCCTGCTGCGCCTTACAAATCTTTAAAGACATTGGAATTAAGTTTCCTTATAGCACTCATGCTATTTCCCAAATGCATTTATGTAGTTAATTCTCAATTCTCATGCTTTTAAATGCTTGAATCAACAATTCACAATTCATTGCAATGATATAAAATCTGTTTCAAGGCACACTCTCTATGTTTTCACTCTTGTTTCCCCACTCTGTTAGAACTGATCTTATGCAGGTAACTATGTTAGTACATAAGTTATAACTTATATCATGTGTAATCACATGTAGCTAGAACCAACAATAGAATTGTCTGTCTACTAGAATAAGGTGCAAGATATTACATGTTTGTAACCAGGCTATCATAATTTGGCTACTGGCTAGACTGGTGGAACATTGCTTTTTTCTTTGGTCATGTGCATGCACTAATGTGTATTGTTAATCACATGGCTTATCAGGTCCCGATATAACCAGAATGCCCAAGCTACATGATTTTAGGTAACCAAATTGGTACTTTTACATTGTCATCTTCTGATACATGCAACAATGTTGATGTTGATAAGTGTCTTTTCTGGTACTACAAAAGCCTCTTTCTTTGTTGCCTTGTTCGACCATTAGATACTCAAAGTTGTGTATTGATCCTTTTTACCATTATAGAGGACTCTGTAAGTTAAGTTCTCAAATTCGTAAAGGGTTCTAGCTCAATGGAAGAGCACCTGCCTTACAAGCAGGAGGTTGGTGGTTCGATTCCTCCATGCCCTAATGATATTATAATATTGGTTAAATACTAAAAATGACTAAATTAGTGACCAAAACATGAGAGATGCGAAACTAAGAATTAAAAAGGATGCAACACATGGCACTAATGATGAAGCCAAACATGGCGTTGATATGGTAGCAAAATAAGACATTACTTTGGATGCAAAACATGGCGCTACATAGGAAGCAAAATATGGTGCAACAATAGAAGAAATATTTGGTGTCATTTTGGTAGCAAAACATGATGCAAAAAAGGAAGCAAAAATTGGCGGAAATTTGGAAGCAAAAATTGGCACATATTTGGAAGTAAAACATGGTGTAAAATGGGATGCTAAAGTGATAGCAAAAATGGATGCTAATTTGGATGCTAAAATGGTGCTATTAAGGATGCAAATATGGTGCTAACGGGGGTGTCATTTAAGAAGCAAAAGTGGCCACTTACTAGGAAGCAAAGAAGGACGTTATTTAGGAAGCAAACCTCGACATTGTTTAGGAAGCAAAGTTGGGCGCTATTCTAGAAGCAAACCTTGACATTGTTTAGGAAGCAAAGTTGGATGCTATTCTAGAAGCAAAAAAAGAGACGTCATTTTGGATGTCATAAAGGATGCTATTTAGGAAGCAAAAAAAAGTCATTTTTTGGGACGCTTTAATTTTTGGCCATGACACATCCCATTTAGCGTCTAGTTTGACCACTCAATGTAAATAAAAATTACACTAAAAAGGGACGCTAAATGGGACACTAATTCCAGGATTTGTTGTAGTGCCAAGAGTAAAGCGGATTCCAATCTTTACTACAAGGTTGAAGAAGGGAACCCAGTGATACTCCTACTATATGTAGATGACCTGTTTGTAATCGGTAAGGATGGGTTGATTGCTGATATGAATAGGAAGCTTGCTTCCAAGTTCGAGATGCAGGACTTGGGTATGATGCATTACTTTTCAGGCATGGAGGTGTGGTAGAATGCAGATGGAATCTCCCTTGGACAAGGGAAGTATGTAATAAAGATCCTGAAGAGGTTCATGATGATGGAATGCAAGACCATGACCACACCTATGGCATCGAACCTGAACCTATTGAGTGATGCTTCATTATACTCGACTGATGCTATGATGTATCATCAAATGATTGGGTCCTTGATGTACCTAACGAATATGAGACCAAATATTTTCTTTGCTATGAACACATTTGTAACACCCAGGTTGTTACCCCGTTACATTAATGTATATGATGTATAAATTGTAATTAATCATGGTATGGAGCTAAAGTCAAAATCCCCACCATCAATTTAGTGTTTTATGTTCCAGCAATTAAAATCATTGCCGAAGGTATATTTCATACTATCTGGCCCATTATAATTTTTGGCATCATGTAAATATGCTTTTTAATTAAAAATCCCAACCAGCTATGTCTATGCAACAAGTAATGAGATGGGGGCATGATTTTCCTAAGGAATAGCAAGGGAAAATATTTAAACTTTTGGGCCAATGGGGAAAATCCAAATGTCAAAGGGAGAACCCATCAATCAGTCAACTACCCATTTTGTCATTTTCCCCAATCATTAAATTCTGCCAGAATGTGGTTGATTTAGTTATTGCATGGGGATGGGAAGAGTATGGGAAGCAATTTCAAATTTGGGGGAAAACCCATTTTTAGGGAAAACCAATTTTGAATTTTGGTGCAAGTAATTACCCAAAAATGAATGCCATTTTCTCATATATGGGCATTCTTCATTTTTGGCTCACGCAGGGAAGCTTGGGAATTGTTCTTACCTCCACATTTTTGCTAGATGAGTGTTCTTCCTTCATGATTAGGATCCTGGGTATTTCTATCATTATCATTCACCCCTGTTGGGGCTCTCTCAAGCGATTGGGAATTCACTGTGTGTAAAATTCATTTTTGAGTTGTTGTGGGTGTCTTTTTCCCTCATGTGGTAGTCATTTCCTCATTCTCCTGAGCTATAGATTCATTTTTTGGTGATGATATGTGGTTGGGTTCCTTTCCCCAACATTCTGCTGCATTTCCCTAATGTTTATCAAGCTGAAAATATTTTTTTGTTCTCAACACTGCAATTGTGGTGTATGGAATTCATTTTTTGGCCACGTCGGGGCCAAAACGTCCCTGGGATACAATTTGTTGTAGTGGGTTGTTCTTACTCTCCTTGGCAACTAATTTTGTGGCTGAATTGTTTTCCTCAACCCAGAAATGGTGTGTATTGCTGTGCATGCAATTGGTCTTTGGATTATGTAGGAGTGGAAAGGAGTACGCTTGAAAAACCTAGTGTTTTGCAAGATCCTCATAGACAGAGCTAGAGGATTGATTCTCTTCTCTACACCCCTTGAATAGCACTAGAAGGGAATTCATGTCCTGAGGGACTGTGCAGCAAAGAAGGGAATCATTCCTTGTGTTGGGTGTGTGTGGATGTCTTAGGAGTCAAGCTAGTTCTTGTGAAGGTATCATTAGCTCTTCAATGAGCCCACTAGCTTAGCAAACATTGCTTCCATCTCCTGATAACCTGATAAACCCAACTATGTGGGATTGACTGAGTCTTGACATATGTTTGGCTATGTGTGAGGCTACCTAATTTCCTTATTCCTTGGGGAATCATGCCCAGCTCAAGGGTGGTAGTGTTGCTAAGAGATTAAGGAGCACACTGGCCTATGGTTGGGTGGAACGTTGCAGTGACATAGCTGGTTGTAGGGAATTCTTCTTCATAAGATAAGTATTCTTGTGTTTAATTCCCTGCAATTACATTTGATATTGAATTACAATGAACATGTTAAATGCTTGAATGTATGGTTTTTATTCCACTCTATGGTGATAATGTATGCATGTTTTAGTTCAAAGCATTTCAATTTTTTATGTGTATGTTCATGGGGTTGGTATTCCGGGTAGATAGCAGCATCGGTAGCTTCCTCTTCGCCAGTCGAAGGGTTGGAGACATTACAACATTGAGCCAGTTCCTGACGGATCCGAGACATGTTCACCTGATTGCTACAACGCACATTCTGAGGTACCTAAAGGGTACAGTTGATAATGGGCTCAAGTATGAGACGAATCAAAAGATTAACCTGGAAGGTTATGTGGATTCAGATTGGGTAGGCAATGCCATTGATACGAAGAGAACTTTGGGGTGTTGCTTCAGTATGGGATCATGTGTGATCTCTTGCTTTAGAAGGAAGAAATCCTAGGTGGCACTAAGTACAACTGAAGCAGAGTATGTCATAGCTCATTTGGCTAGTTGTGAGGTAGTGTGGTTGAGGAAGCTACTATCAGATTTTTTTGATCTCCAGTTGGATGCTACTTATATATATTGTGACAACTAGATTTGTGTGAAGTTGTCAAAGAACCCGGTGTTCCATGACAAGTCGAAGCATATCGAGATCAAATATCACTATATCATGGATACGGTGTATAGAGGATCAGTGAAGGTCCAGTATGTTGTGACGAATGAGCAAATAGATGATTTTTTGTCCAAGCCATTGGCCCTAGTGAAGTTTGAGTACTTCAAGGAGAAGCTTGGTGTTCTCCAGACTGAGGTTCCTTCCAAGGGGAAGTGATGAGTCCTTGTTCCTTTCTGACATGGTGGCAAGTCGGGCCTCCCATGGTTACACGTAAGTTCAGAGCCTTTTTTATGTGGTGGCAAGTTGGGCCTCACATGGTCAAATATAAGTATTGAGCCTTTCTGACACGGTGGCAAGTTGGGCCTCCCATGGTTGGATATAAGTGCTGAACCTTTCTGACATGGTGGTAGGTTGAGCCTCCCATGGTCGGATGTGAGTGTTGGGCCTTTTTGACATGGTGGTAGGATGAGCCTCCCATGGTTAGATATAAGTGTTGGACAAGCCTTTTTGACATGGTGGCAGGATGGGCCTCCCATTGTGAGATATAAGAGCTGGATGAGCCTTTCTAACATGGTAGTAGGCTGGGCCTCCCATGGTCAGATGTAAGTACTGAGCCTTTCTAACATGGTGGTAGGCTGGGCCTCCCATGGTCAGATATAAGTGTTGATCCTTTCTTACATGGTGGAAGGCTGGGTCTCCCATGGTCATATGTGAGTGATGGGCATGCCATTCTGACATAGATATTGGATGTGTTCCTACCATTTTTTGGCCTGGGAAAAGAGCACAAGGAAGAATCTCACGCACGATCAAAGAAGGTGCACCACGTGCACAGCAGAAACAAAGGAATATCATGAAGGAAGAAAAGGATGAGCGTAGATAGAATGAAGTGGTGCATGATGAAGGAAAGGAAGCGCGGGAGCGCACAAGTCATAATGGCCAGAAAGCGAGAGGTGCAGAATCTAGATCATGGCCAATTAAGGTGGCGTAAGCCTGCCGCTATGCACATATGAGGGGATATTTGTAAGTCAAGCCAATAGTGCATCGTGTCAAGTCATAATCACCATAGCTATAGCCTAAGGAACTGCTAATGGTGACAGTTAACAAACTATTTGTATGCAGTCGACCTTGCATGGTCATGTAAAATCGTATAAATAGGAGGGATTCAATAGTTAGAAGGTTGGATTTTTGTTGGTGACAATTACTTAATTGGTTATTGGTTGTTTATGACTACCTTTAGTGAGTCGTGACTATGTGCAGGTCTGTTTTCTAGTTATTGCTTGGTTGTTCCATGGTGGTCCATGGTGAAGGACACCATTTTGCTGTAATGTTGTAGAGATTAGGGGAAGAGAAGACTTAGGAATAGTCTGGTAGTGATAGGAGGCTATTGAGCCTCGGGTCTGGCTGCTGTGTGCATGGACCATTAGGAGTAGAGGTAGGGGAGAAGAGAAAACCAGAGAGCAGGAGAACCATAAGTCTAAGTCTTAAAGGCATATCTTAATATTAGTCTGCATCCCGCAAACTACAAGATGCTGTATCCTTTTCTCGTGCCAGATGAAGAGCACCTTGGTGGTTTTTCTCGAATGGGTTTCCACATTATCTCTTGTGTTTGAATGGATGATCAATGCTGTGAATGTTTTGTGTGAATGATTGTTATTTGCTTTCTGTATAATGTTGAGTATTTCTTAATTGACTGATGGTATAACAAAAGTAATAGATGAATGATAGGGAAAGCATCATTGAAATATATATATATATATATATATATATGTCGACCTATGTTCTTTTGTCTTAAGTCATGACGTAAGTCATAGTCGGTCTGTGGGTATGAGTCAGCTGCACCGCATAGGTTGCACCAATTGCGGGGTTGAGAGAAACGATAAGTTGCACATGATGACATATAGTTGTGCTCAGTCAAACAAGACTGACTCCTCTGTCCATCCATCATATTTCCTTCATTGAGCTCCTTGGCCATGCGCTAAGGGATTATCATGCCTTGACAATTGCAAAAACATGGTTCTGATGGTTACCCATTGAAGAGATATCTCGGGTGAGACTGTGCCTGATTCGCAGGTGTTGCCGACAAGGCTTACTCTGTCGGGTCGGTATCTCGGGTAGTTGTTGGATTGACAAGCTATGCAAAACCTAGGTCATGCGAGTTAGGAAAAGTGCGAAACAAATGGTTCTCTTACCGGGACCTTATTGATCAAATCAAGGGAAATGTTGTGGCACCTAATGAAGAAGGAGATAGAATACTAGATGGACTCTAAAACGCTAGCATTTGTGCAAGAAGAGAGCGCAGGAACACGGTTGAGCGCAGAGAAATGGATAGATGAATATATATACTCTGATATTCATGAGATCTTCTTTGCTAAGTTACCCATTTTAGTGCATGAATGATTGTCAATATTGGTGACTAAGCAGACCAAATTCCAGAGAAGGGAGACTGTTGAATGGAGCGACCAATTGGTTCATGAGGTAACCAGTGTAAGTAACCCTATTTCCAGAGCTGTTGATTTTTGGGTTGATAGTATATTTCAAGGATGTATTACTGAGTTTGCAGTAGATACTATAACCTCATATAGTGAAGCCGAAAGAAATTTTTTCCAAGGACCCTGAAGGAGATACTTGTTATGTATCAGTACATGGATAAAAATGCTTGCCTATGAGAAGGGTATTTTGTATCTGAGTAGTTTATCTACATACCTAAGGAGGCTATGTTGCAAATGACATATTAAGAAGATGGGAAGGGGTGAGTTGAAATGTTCCCAGGAAACACAGAACCTGGATTAGAAGTTGGAGTCCTAAGGAGTGGAAGAATATTTAGATCAGGAAAGAGAAGGAAAACAGAAAGGGAACAATGGAATCCTAGCTTGTTTGAGGGAAGCGAACATGAAATTCAGTCATATAAAGAAAAAGGGTATTGCGACAAAGAGGAGGAGTATAGCTCGATTTCGGAACAACCAGAAGATTCTGAGAATTCTGAGGGGACGTCGAGGTCAGGTCGTGACTACATAACCCCAAAAATAACACTAGATGTAATATCTAGACTTTCATCCCTAGAAAATACTGCTAATACCTGTAGTATTATCCCTACGACTAGTGTGCAAGAAGGTACACCCCCTATGAATTCCAAGCCAGAAAACCCCAACGCCCACTCAATGGCTATGACAGATGTCCAGTTACCGACATTCAATTGGAATGGAATGGAGGACCCAGAGCAACATTGGATCCTCTATGAAGCTATTTGGATGGTGTGTATATTCCATAATGTGGACATAAAGAAAGTGCAGATGATCACAACCTTGAGGGGTAGCACGCTAGACTGGTTCATGAAGTTCTGCGCTGCACCAATCAGAACACCACAGAAGACCCTTGAAGAGATCCAAGCTGCAATGATCTCTGAGTTCAGGAAACCTAAATCTGAGTCGCATTGTATTACTGATATTAAGGAGATTAAGCAGGCTCCAGTAGAAACCGTGTGGGACTTTGATCAGTGGTTCAAGACGCAGATAGATAAAGTAAGTTTCCAAATGTACGATGTACAACATAAATAATGATTTATTGTTGTGTTTCTACCACACATCCGGGGACCGTTAATGGAGCAGAAGATTGAGTCTCATATAGAAGCACTAGAAATGGCAATGAAATTAGAGGCCTCGCCCATTGGCGACAGTGCTGTAGGGATGGTGCAGATCCAGTCGTAGCTAGCCAACCTGACGATACAACTTCAAGACATCAAGAAAGGTAAACAAGAACAAGAATATTTATGGTGCAAAAAATGTAGGATGGACGTACACACTAATGATAACTATCCAACCTTCCTAAACTATGTCACATCAGGTGCACCCAACCCATTAAATTACCATGGATTACCATGGTGTCACATATTCCAGTCAAGAGTCCATTGCGATGAAGAATGTGTATATTTGCAAAACGTTCTAAGTACCCTTGGAAACCTATTCTATAAATTTTGTAAATCAGTAGGACATGATGAGAAAGACTGTAGAGCATACCAGCTCTTGAAAGAAAAGATAGTCGACACATAATAAAAAATGAGGGGTTTGTTCATGCCAAACAAGCGCAATCCTTGTATCACATGCGCAGTTCCCATCTAATCAATACCAACCGCAGTACATGCTTCAATAGTCATACACACAAAAAACCCCTACTAGCAACACTACCAGCAGAACCAATACCCACCACAGAAACTACACCCACAAGGAAGGGGTGGCGAGAACTTTAGAGGAAGAGGTGGAGGAGGAGGATTTGGTAGGGGAAGAGGTCAAGCTACATGCTATAACTGTGGACAACTGGGTCACTTTTCCAGAGATTGATTAGAGCCTGTAAAAACATGTTCATATTGTAAGGGGCAGGACCATAATTTTGAACAATGCCCTCAGCTGATTGCAAAGTGGCAAGCAAGGACCATTGCAGCACCTAACCCCCCACCAAACCCAAACCCAAATGTAAATGCAAATGTTCAGATGATCATGGATAAACTGTGAGACTTGAATATCACTATCATAACTCAAGGAAGTGTGATGACTGGAGCAGACAAAGATAACCCGCAAGACAAACCATAGCCAAAAGTGAGGCCAGCGGCACAAAAAAAAGAGCCACGAACCGTCCAAAAACAAAAAGAAATATTCTGGGATGTACAATCAGAATTCATAAGCCCAAAAGTACCATCAATTTCCATGGAATTCAAGGACATGCCTACACGAGTCCAACACATATTGCAGAAGAAGGATCCACCAAAGATTTGTAAGCTAAGAACCTTTCTGTCAAGTTGTTTAACACTATTGGAAGATAAATATGCTATTGCAGAGCTGGAAGAAATGATACACAAGATTCTGATAGAGCCACAATTGAAAAGAAAGTTAACCAAGTACGAAAGAAATGTAAAACTGGCTACGAATTAAGGATGAATACGTAGATAGGCGACTATGACATGGACTATATCATCTTGGATCTAGGCTCAAATGTCAATATTTTTGTGTGACAGACATGGGAAAGTATGGGCAAGCCGTGCTTGGACTATTCTCCTATCCACTTGCGACATTCCAATCAAGCAAAGGTCCTACCCATTGGTCGATTGAGAAATGTAACCGTTGATGTCAAAGGATTGCGTACAATTGCAGACTTTGAGGTCGTTAACATTATGGATGACATGAAACTTTACCCTATGTTATTCGGAATAGACTGGGCCATAGATAATCAGACCATCATAAATTTCAAAAAAAAAAATTCTCTCATTTGAATATGAGGAAATGAGGGTAGTATCACCCATCGATCCATACGAGGGACAAAGATACGTCGAGCCTGTATATAATGAGGGGCAGGGTGACTATCTCGACCAGATCTACAATGTTATAGCTATGGAGGAAGATTATACCAGTCCAACAGTAGATGGAAACTTGAGATGGAAATGCACAAGTTCATGTACATGTGATTCAGTTGAGGCTTTAGAGAATTGGCAAAATAGATTACATGAAGTCTCTATGAGAAGGTGTGCAAGAGTTAAAAGGTCTTTGCGATGGGTGAAGATTGAGTCAAGGGAGCTACCCACCTATGAGAGTTTCATATACACCTTGTATATGACACGTAAAACCTACTATACCTCTGAGGAGCTTCGACAAGAAACCCAGGATTGCGAGCAACTCGTTAAGTTGTTTACACGTACATCTGAAATTGTTGATGGGAACCTTAGAATGGACACTACGCTCCAGGAAAAAAAAAGGGGATATAGTTGATGAGATCCCTATCAAAGAGGATAATTCTCACCAATGCAGCACAACCAGTCACCAATATAGTCAAACCAGAAATCCAGATAATGATATGATCAACCTCAGTAGACCAGAATTAGAGGGAACACGAGAAGTAAGAAGAAATAACATTTCAAGTGCTCAGTTCCACCAGCCCCTGGAAATCAAACAAGTACATATTGGATCACCAAAGAACCCAAATTTTTCCAATGTCTGAGATTATTCACATGATGAAGCAGTTGCAAAGATCACAAGTCTACTGTAGGAGTACTAGAACCTATTCCCTATCAACTACTCAGAAATGAGGGAAATAGTGGGAGATTTAGAGGAGATGAAAATACCCTCGCGACTAGAGACTAAGCCAAATCAGTAGCAAAAAATGGCATGGAATGATCAATATGTCAGGGTTAAGCCATCTAAAGAAGGAAGACTTGTCTTACGGTATGACAAAAAATGGTTCAACCAACCGGACAAACTGAAGACACAGTGGCTAGGGCCATATAGAATTGTGCACATTACTGAGGAGGGTGCAGAAAAACTTCATAATATTAGATGGTACCCATGTCACAGGTATGGTGAATGAAAGACATCTGAAACCATACTATGACACACATAACATCTTGGGATAAAAAAATAAAAAAATAAAAAAAGGGCAAAATACGTAACCTACTCTATTGTAGAATTGCAATAGAACCAGCATAAAAGCACGAGCAATGAGACATGCAAGAATCAAGTCATCACGCAAAATCAAGGAAGAGAAATGAAGCGCAGAAAGGGCAAAAAAAGAAAAAAGGTATTAGTATGCAGGACAAGGCAAGAAGTGGTAAAAGGATGCAAAAAAAAAATGGGAATGACAGGCTGGCTAGCATTAAACAACAAATCTCTGACAAGGATTTTGGTAGCTATGATAGCTATGTCACATTAAATTGATGTAGTATGAGGAATAGGGTGGTGTATGTTTTGATCCCATCACTCGTCCTTGAAATAACTACCATAACTAGCCTAACAAGAACAACTCAAAAAGTGAAGTGCAGAACTTAATGAAGAAAGAGTCGGCAGAGGAAACCCTAGAAATTGATTAGACCTCAACCTCCTGTCAAATGATGATTGAAGGACACTGAGGGCTATGTAAATATTCATCTTCCCCATCAAGCAGTTTTTTACACATAGTGAAAATCAGAGCCATGCCATCACAGAGAAAAACCCTGACATCCTTGTTCAATTATGTCGATGTCCATGGTAATTAACATTCCCAATGGGAGTGAGGCATCGAATGCAAATGTCATCTCTGGTTTCCCCATTGATGAGGAAGTAGAAATACAGTCAGCTGAGGATCAGCAACTGTAGTAGCCACCAGAGATCCACTCAATGGAAAGAACACAAAAGAAGCAAAGTAGACTGGATGATCATGATACCATTCCAATCCGTGGGTCGCGTCCTGTACCAAACCCAGTTAAGAGAATTCCATTTGCTCCAAGACCACAACAAGCAGCTCTAATACCTGCCAGAGAGCTGAGGCAGCCCAGTGAGATGCAACTAGGAGAGGTTTATGCATGACCACAACCAAAGCAGAGGAAACGTAAGGCTTCGATCGCACCAAATGTTGAGGAAAAGCACCTGCTAGCGAGAAAGCAGAAGATGTCAGGAATGAAGGCTTTCTACCATAGAGAGAGCCAGAGGTAGAGCAGGATGATCTTAATTTTTGACATTACATTTGACCAAGGTGAGCTGATACGAGGCAGATCTCCCAAAGAAGGTGGTGACTACTCTGGTAGCGTCGTGGATCCCTGTTGGCATGACCTTGCTGAAGGATATACTGCCCGAGTTGGTTGTGTTGAAGTTCCATGACTTTGACACTCGATGGTAGGAGGGGCTATAGATAAAAGACTGTATGATCATGACCCAGTCCACTACAAGTGATGCCCAGGTGCTTAAGCCAAAGGATTGGGCTGAGGGACTTGCCCATGCAGGTCTAACCAACATGTTGTTCATGCCTCACTTTGTCCATAGCATACAAGTCAATACATACATGAAGTAGTTATTAGTATGCTTCTATGGAGGATACCTATGGTTGGATCAGCCATATCCAGTTGATGCCAAGCTAATTGCAAGGATCACTAGACTTCCAAACAAAGGCGACGATCCTATGCCATACCTAGCCAAGCAAGACATTAAACCTATCAAGCAGAAGCATAACCTTTAGCTAGCGGGTTGGGGCCACTTGATTGGGCCCATCTAGGAAAAGAGTGTGCATGTTGCCACAAAGATCTTATCTTGTAAGATGTTCCATAAGATGATACCCATGCAATGTTCAGTAGTGGTGGTGGAACGTACAGATTTATGTGTTCTAGGAGGAAAATTCAACTAGTTGTGGTACCTGTTGAATGCACTTGTAGATGATATGATGAAGGCTCACCATTAGGAGGGAAAAAAATTCCACTATTCCTGGATGTTGATCTTGATTTCGTTCACTGTTTGGGCTAACCCACCAAACTATGTGCAGATGGATGTCCCACTATCTTTCCTGGGTGCATGGTACTAGAATCTCTGGGAAGATCAGGTGGACAACAATCACTAGAAAGATAACAACATTTCCTTCTTTATGCATGCAGAGGTGCCACGTGAGGTTGTCTGGCAGTCCCACAGGATTCGTGCCATGACTGTACACAAGTACGCCACATTCATCAAGTTTCAAGCTGATGCACATGATATAACCCTACTTCCAACAAAAGACCCACTCGAGTAGGTACACCATGCTAGATTCATGGTGAAAAATGATGATGTGGATGCAATTTTTAATATTTGGCTGGAGAAATGGCGCGGCCCACTAGCAGAGTCGCTGCATGAAGAGTAGAACGCAGAGGAACCGCTACTCCACCAATTTAATGGTGAAGAGAATGAAGGTGATGATACCCAAGATGATCCATCACAGGAACACATGGAGGAGGATGATTGTGGAAATTGAACGAGGTGATAGATTAATTTTACTCACAACAATTAACAATTGATCATGCAAAATCACTCACAAAGAGACTGAAAATTGGAGCTGGACACTAAACTGTATTAAATCAGTGTACAATAGCCAACCCTATAATAACATAGGTTTCTAAATAAATAACATACATCAGGGATTCGAATGCATGAGGAGCAATTCGAATCTAGCATAAAGCAGGCTTACCAAAAATAAGCAAATCCCCCATAGGTGTAAAAAGTTGATCCTAATGTGTCATGGAGCTCACGAATTGGAAAAAAGGGTTAGGCAAGCTAAAGAGTGGTGGAATGGAAGCTCATACATGCTTTTGCATGGAGAAAAGAGAGGAGGATGTGTAGGACAAAAAACTAGTCAACCTCACCTAGTCTAGCTTTTCCTTTTGCCTTAAAACACTGAAAAAGCAGGCAATAAAGTAGAAAAAGAAGAAGGGCACCTAGGAGGCCAGGAATAAAGTAGAATTGATTCCTTTATCTCTCTCATGTGCTACATGATTCAAATAAGGAAATTTTGACCATTATAGATAGGAAAATGACAACTTGCACAAGGTGGGACACATGAACTAGGCTAATAAGACAGAAATAATTAAATTAATGTCTAAATGGGTAAACTATGGGTTGATTATTCTAACACCCCCCCTTAAGCATGAATTATGAGTAATATATCAGAAAATTATAGGGCCTAGCAACAAGGCTTAGTCACCCTTTACATACTGCATGTCCATTTAAACAAGGAAAGAGGCAAAACCAACTTGGGAAAATCCTCCCTTAAACATGGACTGTAAAACAAAATTGTAGAATCTTGTCTTCACTCATGCTTGCACAACATGATCAACAATCCCCAGTAGTGATTTGAGATTTCTGAAGGTCTTCTCACAAAATGCTTTGGTGAATATATCAGCTACTTGTTCTGAAGATGAGAAGAAGAGTAGGTGAATGGTGCCATCATGCACAAGTTCTCTGATGTAGTGCATATGGATCTCAATGTGTCTGGTTCTCTGCTTCTGAACTGGATCCTTGCAAATTCGAATGGTACTCTAGTTATCACAGTAGATGGTAGTTGAGTACTCTGGTTCGAAGCCACACTCTCCAAGTAAACCCTGCAACCATAAACATTGAGTTGTTGCATTAACAACTCCTTTGTACTCTGCTTCTGTAGATGAGAGTGCAATGGCACTCTGTTTCTTGCTTGACCAGCTCATTGGCCCTTCTACAAGCATGAACACATATCCTAAAGTGGACTTTCTATCTGTGCTATCACCTGCCCAATCACTGTCAGTAAATCCAATCAAATCAAGATCAGATTTTGCTTTATAGAAGATCCCATGTGTCCTTGTTCCCTGAACAAAGTTAAGGATCATTTTGGTTGCTTTCCAATGGATCTCTTGATGCTGATCCATGAATCTAGAAGCCACACTTACTGCATAACAAAGATCAGGTCTAGTATGTGTCAGATACAATAAACATCCAATCAATTGCCTATACAGTGTATTGTTTACCATAGGTGAAGAATCAGCTTCTTCCAACTTCACTCCTGAAAGGAAAGGAGTTTTGCTTGCTTTGCAATCCTTCATTCTGAATTTGTTCAGAAATTCCATGGCATATTTGGACTGGTGCACCTTGATTCCAGCTTTGGTTTGAGCAATCTCAAGCCCCAAAAATTGACTTAAGAGCCCCAAATATGTCATGGAGAAGGCTTGGTTCATAGCTCCTTTTAAGGAAGCAATCTCAGCATGTGAGCTTCCTGTAATGAGGAGGTCATCAACATATAACACAATGATCATTAATGAACCATTAACTAACTTCAAATAGACATTTGGATCTGATTTGCATCGAACAAAATTCAGTGATAGCAAGGAGCTATCGATCTTGGCATACCAAGCCCTGGGGGCTTGCTTTAGCCCATATAATGACTTTCTCAACCTGCACACAAGAGAAGGGTTAGTAGCAAAACCTTGAAGCTGCTGCATATATATCTCTTCAATGAGATCTCCATTCAGGAAGGCACATTTTACATCCATGTGATGTACCTCCCATTGCCTTGAGGCTGCAATGGCTAGAGCTAGCCTGATGGAATCCATCTTTGCCACTGGGGAAAAGGTCTCATTGTAATCTATGACATGAACCTGTGAGTAGCCATTAGCTACCAATATGGCCTTGTACTTCAGTGGTGAACCATCAGCAGAAAATTTGGTCTTATAGACCCACTTACACTGGACTAACTTTCTTCCTAGAGGAAGATCCACGAGCTCCCATGTGTTGCTCTTCTGGAGTGAGCTGAACTCCTCCTTCATGGCTGTTTTCCATATTGGATCTCCTACTGCTTCTTCATATGTTTGAGGATCAGACTCCACCATCAAATAGCATTTTTCAGCAAACATAGGATCCTTCATGCACAGATCACTCTCAAACTGAGATCTAGTCTTCCTTGGGTCATTGGGATCCCCAGCTAGCTCACCTGCTGCATGTAGTGTCTTGGCTTCCCATTTTGGCCTTGTGGGGATGTTAGGGTCTGTAATAAACTCATCTCCATCAGAAAAATCAGAATCATCATGTTCAACAAACTCTTTACTTACTTCTTGAGGCTCAGGTGGTGAAGAGACTTCACCAACTTCCACTGCTGCAAGGGGTTCTTCTTCAAACTGAACACACCTTTCAATGAAGGCTTTTTTTGTGCTCAAATTTATCAACTTGTACCCTTTTGAATCTTTATATTATCCAAAAAAAATACACTCTTGGCTTTGGGGCTGCAAAGCCTTCCTCTTCTCTGTCGGGATTCTAGCCCAAGCCTTTGAGCCAAAAATCCTGAAATGGGTCACATCTGGCTTGTGCCCACTCCATGCTTCAAAGGGATTCATGCAATCAAGATGTTTGTGAGGCACCCTATTCTGAATATAGGCTACACAATTGATAGCTTCGGCCCAGTACTTTGGTGGCAAAGTTTTGGCCTCCATCATGCATGTTGCCATCTCCTTCAGTGATCTGTTCTTCCTCTCAGCAACACCATTTTGCTGTGGTGTGTAAGGGATAGAATGTTGCATTTGAATACCTACATCTGCACAATAGTTAATAAACTCAGACTTGACATACTCACCACCATTGTTAGATCTGAGGGCCTTGAGTTTTCTTCCAGACTGGTTTTCAACCAAAGCCTTAAAGACTTTGAATAGGCCAAAAACTTCAGACTTGTGTTTCAGGAAGTGAACCCAGCAATACCTGGAAAAGTCATCAATGAAAGTCAATGCATATTTGGCCTAACTCATGGACATATGAGGGAATGGGCCAAAAACATCACTGTGGATCAGCTCGAGGGGTGCAAAGGTTCTCTCATGACTAGCTCTCTCAAATTTGTGCTCTGGGTGTTTTCCTAGGATACAACCTTGGCAGACTCCTTTGGAAAATTTTATCTTGGGAAACCCTATGACCATCTCTTTTTCACTAAGATCAGAAAGATACTTGTAATTTAGGTGGCCAAATATTTCATGCCACAGCTTGCTGGCTTCATTAGCATGAATGAGAAGAGCAGAGGGGTTTGAGTAAGGTAGGAAGTGTGAGAACATGTATACCTTTTGAGCATGATTCGCAACTCCTTTTGCAATGACTCTACCAGTTGAGATCTCTATGATCTCAACTTCATCGGGGGAGAATATGACCTTCTTAGGAGACCCAGTGTGGGTCATCTGGTACACTGACAGGAGGTTGGAGGTGAGACTAGGCACATATAGCACATTGCTGAACTAACCATGATCAAGATCTATCCTTCCTTTGCCTTTACTTTCAGTGAGAGAGTCATCTCCCAGTACAATAGATGGTCCTTTCGACATGTCCAGTGAGGAGAAGGCCTCCTTAGTCGAAACCATGTGTCTTGAAGCTCCAGAATCAATGATAAAATTGGGTGAGCTTGATGTGCCAGCAACTAGAGCATGAACTCTCTCTCTGTCATCTGAACTTGATCCTCCTTCTCTCTTCTTTGAGCTTTCTAGAAGGGAGATGCCATTCTTCTCCAGGAGTTGGGTCAGCATGTCTATCTGCTTTTTCATACAAGAGATTTCAGAGTGATTTCCCTTATTGCAGTATGCGCACTTGTTCATTTCACCTTTGTTCTTCTTCTTCTGGTAATTCTTCTTGGGACCTTGTGGATCCTCCGGAGACTGTTTCTTGTCTCTCTTTTGCTTAGGTGTATTTTTAGCTTTCTTTTTGCCTTTTGAATCCACCTTCGAATCTCCAGCAATCAAACCTTGATCTTTGGATGGTTTGATGGTGCCCATCATCACCAGCTTATCCTATTCTTGTGTGAGAGATTCCATGAAATCTGTAAGGCTAGGCATCTTCCAGGTTCGAGCTGTTAGTTTTGTGGCATAGAAGGTCGAAACAAACACTGAATAATCAAGGCCCAGCTTTGAGAGGATGGCCAGTACGAGCTGATCATATTTCTTTTCGATACCACACTGTTTCAGCTGTAAAACTAGTGCTTTGAACTTGGAGAAATATAGCTGTAGGGATTCAAAGCTATTGGGACTCAGAGAAATCAGCTCATTTTCAATTTGATGTCCCCTCATCTCATCTGTCTTTCCAAAAATATCAGCAAGCTTCTCCCATACTTCATTCGGTGATGTCAATCCATCAAGATGGAAAAGGAGGTCTCTCGAAATACTCAGACACAGGAGGCCATAAGCCTCATCCCTCTTGTTGTGCCATTTTATCTTCTCTGCAGCTGCATTGGGCTCTGCTTCTATTGCCATAGTCACCCTATAGAGGCCTTTCACTCTCAACAGTATCTCCATCTCTGCTTTCCATTCAAAGAAATTGAAGGGAGTCAAGATAGTTTTCTATGATTGATCTAGGCTAATAAGACAGAAATAATTAAATTAATGTCTAAATGGGTAAACTATGGGTTGATTATTCTAACAACGATGACGATATGGATGATTCAGACCATCATCCATTAGAGCACCCACCAAGTCAAGATTAGGCATAGGAGGGCCACTCATCTCAAAAGAAGAAGAAAGCCAACATAATGGTGAACACAAACACATTAACTAAAGATAATCTATAGGAACTTGCCGATGCTATTGCTAAAGTCACACAAGATAACCTTTTTAGTTTGAGGACGCAACAATTAAACATTGCTACCCAAGTCTAGGACCATATAAATAAGATGATAGAAGCTATTCAGGATGTCAAAGCCACTATGGAGGCTGAGACATATGTTGTTGATCCTAGTGTTTCACTAGTTACACAAGTCTTAGTGAATTCGATCAAAGTGGTCATGATTCAGAGGCAGGCATTGGAGGTAGACATAGAGACAAGCACAGGTCCTGATGATAATAGCGTGCGTATATATTTCTCCAAGCTCACCTTAGAGGAAGTTTATAACATTCAGTAGGGAGTCGCTTCTGAGATTCAACTAAGGGAAAATGTTGTTTCTTACCAGGAATAAAAATAGAAAAGGAAGGCCAAGCTGCGCAAGGCCCTATTGAAGGAAAAAGAGCAGGAACTGCAGTAGCACATCACCCTTCTTGCTGAGAAAGAGAAGGAAATAATGGCACGAGAGCAAAACTGCATCGCATTGTTGGACTCTATCAAGAATGCCATTGCAGCATTCCCACCAAGAGCAGGGAAAGAAGAAGAAGAATCCCTGGCTAAGGTCACTAGGCTTGCAAATATCACGCAGGATCTTCGGAAACAATTGGAATATCTACAAACTAGGAAGATGTCAAGCACACCCCCGGAGGTGCTTGCGGAAAGAAGAAGAGCAGCGTCTGAAGCTGCTGAGAAAATCAAAGAAGGTGAAGCACTCTGCGCAAAGGCCACAAATGCCATTGCAACCATTTGGGGAGCACTACTCTAAGATGAAATAGCTGAGAAAATATGGTAGAATCTATGAGAGGCAGATGAGAAAATCGGTGTTACAAAGGCAGAAATGAGGAAAATGCCACTCCAGCAGAAGGTCCTCAAAAATGCAGAGATGAAGAGGCTACAACAAGAAGTGAAAACCCTTCGCAAACAAGAAAAATCTAGGGAAGTTGACGTTGAGGCATTCTAGTCAGAATTTGAGCATCTCACAGACCTTATTCAGCCGGTAAAACAAAAACTTCAGCGTATAGTGCAATCGGTAGAGGCGGAATCGTTGGAACATGTCCATTCCGACCGTGTTGAGCAGTTGGCCATGCAAGAAAAGGAAGCTACAGAGGAATTTTCTAAGGTTGAACTAATGGTGAAGACATTTCAAGACAAGGTCCATACTGCTACGCAGCATGGGATGGTGCCAGCAACTTAAAATTGTGCAAGAAAATAAGGCCGAGGCACGCAGCCAAAGCAAATAATAATAATAATAATAATAATAATTTTTAAGAAAGCAGTAAGGGATGCAACCCTAGTGCAAGGTGAGTAGAAAGATAGAGTTGCATGCAGATACACAAAATTATGTAGAAATACAAAGTTGTGCAGACAGAATGGTGTGCCATAAACCCACCAGGAAACCAGCTCATAGAATTGACAGGAGATCAAAGACAGGTGGTAAACATTGACAGACCGTTAAATACATAAAGATTCTACAAAATATTTGGTGCTTGTGACAGGAGAACACTCTAGGTGGATCAAGTGTGGGAAACTCTGTAACGGTGACCGTCCAACACATCAATACTCAATCACAGCTATCAGTACAAGGAAGTGACACCGTCAATCATAGAAAATCAGATAAGAAAATATGGTACACTAGATGAAGGTTTTGTCCTAATGATTCACCTAGATAAGCCTACATGGCAGGTGACTTGATTCTCCTCCTATAAGATCAGGGTGCCCCTACAACGAGCATACATCACTTGGTCATGCTGCTTGAGCACTAGTTACAGTTACAAATGGGTTGGGGTGTGTCATGGTGAGCAACCTTGCAGGCTAAAGTAGTTGCTGCAACCTTTAGTTTGTCGGGCATCTCTGAAGAAGAGAATAATAAAGAGGGTAACCGTCTTCAAGTTAATTTGACCCAGCTATAAGTCTATGGTGAAGTCATCCTTGGCTATTTGTAGTTCAGTAGATTAGCAGCCCTATCTGCGACACCAGAGAAGACTCCGGTAGGGACCAGAGTTCTTGCCTAATTTGACGAACTCTGTGGGGTAAGAACCAGATTCCTTGTCACATTGGACAAAGTCTATAGGGTTGGCAAGCAGACTCATTTTCCAGCAATCGAGGTAGATTCTCCATTTTTCGAGGGACCGAGGAGGGGCCACATGGCCAGTTACGACTTGTACTCTATGCTTCTCAGGTGAAAATTGTCAAAGTTTGGCGAATCATTCACCTCTACCACCCTAGCTTATAGGTATTTTCTGGTTTTCAATATGGACAATTCCTCAAATTCCATATCTATGGAAAAAAGGGTGGTGAAGAGAAAAATGAAGAAAAGATGAAATCGAGGAAGAACAACAAGAGAACAAGCCGTAGCAAGCATGCGTAAAACCCTAGCAGCCTGAGAGAGGCAGAAGAACCAAGGCCACTTGGATTGCTATGTTGGAATGGGACACTAGCCACCCTTGGTGAAATTTGCAATGTTTGCACAATCACCACCAATCTCTTTATATTGCATAGTGTCTAGCCAATTCCAAACATGATTATCAAGGGTATCATCAAGTTCAACATTTGCAAGGTGTTTCCTTCTTTTTCATTCTATTTTGGCTTTATGAATATGAATTTTGAAAGGCTCTGGTACTGTACTCTTCTTTGGAATATTTGAGAAAAAAATTACATGTATAAGTAAACAAAATATAAATGAATTGTCTTGCAGATAAATAAAATAGAATATATCATAAATCAACATACCTTTTTGTATGCAACAAAAAACATTCTCAAGGTTTCTATGGAGCTTAAGTAAGGATAGTTTCATCTGACATCATCCAAACTCTTATCCCCTGACATTATAACCAAATCCTTTTGTATTTTCATGTAAAACGTATGACTACATGATGTAAAAATAAATTACGTTTACAATAATATCTAATAAAATAACATAATGCTTTATTAATAAAACATACTAAAATCAAAAAATAAATTTTAAAACAAAAGCCAATCCACAAACTTACTTTTAAAATTCATTACACATTTCCTCCATGGATAATTCACTTGAAAAAATTGTAGATATAAGTGTTTCATCCTTCACACCTTACAATGATCTCCAAGGTGTTATAGTCATACCTTCTGGAAAAATCTTAACATTAGGGCCTCTTTGACCTCTACTCCATGCAATTGCCTTAATTTTCTTTACCTTTTTATTTTTTATGCCAATATTATCCATGTTAAATATATATTCAATCAAATCCCATATTGGCCCCATTCTAAATTCCAACTGAAAATAGTTATCTACAGATCTGAATTCGTCACTTCCTTTCAAACCTTTTTATTTCACATCATCCTCTTTAATCGGGAAACCTATTTCCATACAACTTTGTTTCTAGAAATATGCATCAAATTTCGAATCTATCCCCACCATATATTTATTAAAATTAATTGTATATAAATCTAACCCTTTGAATGATCCCATGCCAAGATTTTTGCTTCCATGTCTGTTAAACCAACATAAATTATGCATTTCACTATTTGAAAAATAAGGTTTTGAGGAAACTCTTGCATTAGTTCTCTTGTGGCCTTTGCAGAATGAATCCCCCCAAAAATATAATATTTGTAATCAAAACACCTTGATTCATCAAATGCATCTCTAACAGCAACATCTTTATGATCAACAAGAACTAGGCAGTCAACCACATGTGCATAAGGATTGAGCCTCATCAATGCTTTCAACTTATGAACATGCAAGCAACCTGGTTTCCTAATTTGATACTCCTCCTAACCTTTTGTGGGTCTATAGAGTTGATTAGCATTTAAATCAAATGTATTCCCATTGTGAACCAACTTATCCCTCTGCAATCGATCCTTGAATGGAATTTTGTGTTGTCTTGACAACACCATGATCTAGATCACCACCTAGAGTGATGATCTCTAAACTATCCCTAGCATTTTAACTTTTATTTTCAATGATAACATTGGATTCAACATCTTGTCTCCTCCTTTTATGTCTTGATGTTGGTGTATCTAAATGAACAACTTGTTTATCAGAAATGAAAGCACCTTCATCCATATTTATTTTAGAAGAGTGTTTCTTACTCTTACCAATAGAAGTAACATCCTCATTAGCAAATTTGTTTTTATCAAGTTCACTTGGGCAATATATTTTTTTAAATGTAACCTTCTTATGTACTTCAATTGATTTCTGGATCTCCTTTCCTCTTTGTGCTTGTACTTCTTCAATTTGAACATTTTGCACTCGTTTCGTCCTTGGTGTTTCTTCCTTCTGAAGGATACCATTAATGACATCCATAGGGTTTTCTTCATTGGATTAAATTCCATTCAAAATATGAGAAAGTGGCATGGAAGAATATTGCAAACTAAAAACCTTGTTGTATTAAAACTACTGCATTGTCATATAATCTAAATTATAAAAAATTCAAAAACACACAAAAAAATATAGAAACTTACACTCTTGCGCTAAATATCGTGCATGACTCTTGCACACAATTCAGTGAAAATTTCATCGATTTTATAGTTTGAAACCTTCAAACATTATCATATTTTGGCATAGGTCTTAACCTATTTCACTAGTGCATAAAAAAATTCTTTACCTATCACCAGAAAAATATATCGCAATAATCCTAATGAGTGATAATCATTTTTCAAATATGCAAATTTTGCATAGTATAAATGAATATTATCTGCATTACCTTGATATTTCTCTTTCAGAAACCAAGAATAGTCCATTTTCTCTTCCTCTGGCGCATGTTTCCATTCCCTAGAATTCTTGGCTTTTAAATCCTTGATGGGCACAACTTATTCATGGGAAACATTCTCTGATGGATCAATTGTTTTTTTCAACAACTTCATTGTTGATCTTACTCCAGAGATGTTTACAGATAACTTTCTTGATGGCATTCTTCCTATAAAATAAAACAAAAAAATTTATTTTATCTACAAAAAAGAGTTCTCTAAAAACAAGTAACATAACTATATAAACAAAAAAAACATTTACAAAATTTTACAAAGTTTCAAAAAACTAAAAAATCCCAACATAAGTTTTAAAAAAATCCTAATATAAGTAAACAAAAAAACTATTTTTTTTAATATTTTTTTGAGCTCAAGGAAGGCCCATGCATTAGGCCTAAAGACATCGAGGGGAAGATCACAACTCCTCCCTCGTGCTCCCACAGTGGTGGCCCTAGAGCTCTCCGATTAAAGTGTACAAGGGAGGAGCTAAGTCCCTCCCCTCGGGCCCCTTTGGGAACCCAATGCATATCCCATGTACTTATTCATATCCTTTGGTCTATACATTGGGATCCAAAGGGGCCAAATAGGGAGGAACATAGCTCCTCCCTCGTGCACCCAAAGGGGTGTTTCCTATGCTTCCCCTTTGGGTGCACGAGGGAGAATCCCTCTCCTCCCCTTGGGCCCCTTTGGGAATCCAAGAAGTCATCAATTGGGAGGTTGTTTTGGCCATCCAAAGGGAACCCAAGGGAGAAGAGGAGATCCTCCCTGCTTCCCAAAGGGGCATGATGTATGAATCCCCTTTGAGAAGCAAGAAGGATCTCCACTCCTCCCCTGAGCACCTTTGGGTTCCCAAATCGTTTCCCATTGGGAAGTTTCTTTGGCTTCCCAAAGGGACATGCAAAATTCCCATATGGGTAGTAGGGAGAATCTCCCCTCCTCCCCCAGATACCCTTTGGGTGTCCAAAGATCCCGCTTCCTTGGGAAAAAGCAGAGCTACTCCATGGCTTCCCAAAGGGGCGTATTGGATTCCCATTCAAGCATTGGAGAGGATCTCTACTTCTCCCCCAAGTGACATTTTGGAGCCCAAAGCGCATGCCCAATGGGTGACATGATTAGGGAACTCCCCTTTGGGAGCACGAGGGAGGAGCTTCTCTCCTCCCCATTGGGCCCCTTTGGGAGCCGAATTCATATCCCAAAGGCTATGCATAATCCCATGGGATATGCATTGGGTTCCCAAAGGGGCCCGAGGGGAGGGGCTTATTTCCTCTCTCATGTGACCAAAGGGTGTACACCCTAGGGCCATCCCTTTGGAAGGATGAGGGAGGAGCTATGTTGTTTCCCTTGGGCCCCTTTGGAAAGCCAATGGTTATCTCAAAACAATTGCAAGGGAATGTATAAGACCCAAAATATATTATAAAAAAATTGCATTAAATTTGACCCTTGTGCATCCAAAGGGAATGCCAAGCCCAACAGGAAAAGAAAAACTACATTAAATTTAACCTTGTGCATCCAAATGGCACGAAAATCCCCCCCCCCCCCCCCCCCCAAAAAAAAAGAAAAAAAAAATTAAATTTAACCCTTGTGCATCCAAAGGGAACGCCAAGCCCAAAAGAAAAAAAAATACATTGCACGAAAATGTAAAATAAACTAACCTTGAAAATATCCTCTGTGGTCTTTAAAATCCTCGTATATTTATCCAATGTTTGTAATCATTGTTTGCGAGAGGTGATTGTAGAAAAAAAAAACAAATTTATATTGCATAAATTAAGTTTAATTTAACCACTACATCAAGTGGAATTAAAAAAAAAGAACGATAAAAGCACACACAAAAATTGTCAGTATAAAAAATAGACAAATTTATCTTAAGAAAACTAACCTTCAAAGCACTGTTAAATTGCTCCAAATTCAAATGTGAATAGTAATTATATAATGCATTATTAATAAATTTAAATAGGATGGAACTAAATGAAATTTTACTTGTGTTATGAGTGTGGGATAAAAAAATTAATGTATATAAGCAATATATTATTACAAATTTATAGAGCATAGTTTACATGTGATTTAATTAATATTGTTGCAAATTTTTTTATATAAGATATTATATTAACTTCATTACCTATATAAATGCATTAGAAATGTGTGATTTGTTTTTGTAACAAAATTTTCAAGGGAATGTTTTGAAGGGAAATTTTTTTTCTTTTAACTATATGATTGTTGGAAGTTGACAGTTTCACCATTTTACTTCTTGTGTGAGGAGAGTGGGAGTTGCACCATTCTAGTTTTTAGTAAAAAGTCATGTACTCATCTAAAATTATCTCAATTTCTGAAAATGGTAGATATTTTCCTTCAAGTGAGGATTTGAGAGGCAATGATGGTGATTTTCCTCCTAGAGAGGATTTTAAAGGAAGTAATGATGATAATGAAGACCAAACTCCAAGTGGATATTTTAAAGGCACTAAGAAAAATTATGACAATTTTACTCCAAGCGAGTATTTTCAAGGAACCAACGATGATTTTCCTCCAAACAAGGATTTTCAAGGCACCAATGATGATTTTCCTCCTAGCCAATGTTTCCCTCCAAGCGAGGATTTTCAAGGAACCACTGATGATGATTTTCCTCCTAGCGAGGATTTTAAAGGAAGTAATGATGATAATGAAGACCATACTCCAAGTGGAGATTTTAAAGGCACTAAGAAAAATTATGACAATTTTACTCCAAGCGAGTATTTTCAAGGCACCAATGATGATTTTCCTCCAAAGGAGGATTTTCAAGGCACCAATGATGATTTTCCTCCTAGCCAATGTTTCCCTCCAAGCGAGGATTTTCAAGGAAACAAAGTTGAATTTCCTCCAAGAGAGGATTTTGATGGGACCGATGATGATTTTTGTGAGGATGAAGACACCAATAATGATGTATATGATTTTACCCCAAGCAAGGATTTTAATGGACTGATGATGATTTTCTTCCAAGTGAGGATTTCAATGGGACTGATAATGTTTCTCCTCAAACCAAGGATTTTTTTGGCACTGATGATGATTTTCCTCCAAGCAAGGATTTTAATATGACAAAAGATTATTTTGGTGAGAATGAAGGAAACAACAATGGTGAACATGATTTTTCTCCAAGAAAGGATTTTGATGAAACCGATGATGATTTTCCTCCAAGTGAGGATTTTAATGGGACAGATGATGATTTTCGTGAGTATGAAGGAACAAATAATGGTGAATATGGTTTTCCTCCAAGCAATGATTTTGATGGCACCAATGATGATTTTCCTCCAAGCAATGATTTTGATGTCACCAATGATGGTTTTCCTCCAAGCGAGGATTTTAAAGAGAAAGATGATGGTTTTGGTGAGGATAAACTTTCTAGTGGTGAAGATACCAATATTGTTGATGATGTTGATTTATCCTCAAGTGATAAACATGATACTAATGAGGATAATCAATCTCCTACTAAATTTGGTGATGATAATCTCAAAGAGAGAAATGACATTCCTCATAGTGATGAGGAAACTCATTCAAATCAGGATGATACAATGGTACATGAAACACAAAGGAAAATTGTACCAATGAGAAAGATTAAATGTAGGACTAGACCACTTTATATCAATCCAAAGCATTCTAGTTATACAAGGTGTAGAAAATATTTGTGCACAAGTCCAAGTTCTATTACTAATTTGATTGCAAGTGAGTGTTTCCAAAAACATTATTTGAAATAAATGTGCTATAATTGTGCCTTGGACAAAACACTAGCATATCTATCAATGAAAAAAAATATGCAAAATTCATATTTAGTGGGGTGCATGATTTACACAAAGGCAAGTTATGATTATCACATTGGAAGTATTTTTCTTTACGGAAGGGAATTCAAAAGAATTCACTCAATTGATACTATTAAACTATTAAGAATCCAAACAAGGCTAGAAAAGGATCCCACTTTTTATTCCAAAGAATCTCATGCACGAGCTAGTGGACCAATATCAAACATTACAATACCATGGATGTGTGAATTCTTTTCTAAGCATTGAGAGAGTATGCGATATAGAGAAACCATACAAGTTCCAGATAGTTTCTCAAGGCAGGAAATCTACAACTTGTATGTAAGGAATTTGTTCAAGAGGCCAAAAGAAATAACAATTTCATCAAATATGCAAATTTTACAATACTATGGAAAATAGATTTCAACAATGTATGTATTCCTAAGAGGTTAAGGATGGAGGTTTGCATTATATGTACTTCTCTTAAACAAAGAAGGGATAGAAAGAGGCGTGTCTATAAAAAATTATTTTCTTGAATACATATCAATTATAAAAGATCATCAATTTTTTATTTTTATTTTATTTGTAGATTGTGTTATCAAAGAACGTCAAGCACATCACAATCAATAATCAGTTGAATGATCAAAGTTATACACACATCGGAAGAAGTGTTATGATGATGTTGTAAGTTTTAAACTTGTGCAGAGAAGAAAAACATATAGATTCTTTAAAGAAAAATAGAGATCACAACACAACATTCAGACATAAACACATAGATTTACCCTAGAAACCCTCAACCAGGAAAAACCAGAAAACCTTGGAGCCACACCTCCTATTTTCTCTTCCTTACATTATGAATCCTCACAATACAAAATATAGGTATTCGACGAAATCCAATACCCTAATCCGTTAACCTGAATTAGAAAAAGACTCCAATCCCTTAATCGATATTAAGTTACATAACTTTATAAGGTTCTTTTGGGATCGCCCAGATGCAGCACTGACATGCACACTGTTATAGCTGATTTTACCACACAAGGTGAATCACACTTGTATGGCCTTCCCTTATCCCTCTGCAGACTCCTTAGAGCCCTTGGACCATTTTGTGTCCTTTGATGTTTCCTAGACCATCCCTATAAAAATGTGAAAATTGATACACGCGACTTTTAAACCCCTAATCAAGTATATATGCGGGTTTGACCCCTAAACCAGTGTACATCGGGATGTGTACAAAATCCAAATCCTTTTGGATTTTTCCTTGACATGGATCCAACTCACTTGACTCCTGGCCTTCCATATGCCTTGAGATCGCTCAGATTCAACCTTTCATTACCCCATTGAAAATCTATATAAGGAACCCTTTGGATACATTGAAGGCATAAGAGAATTGAGAGCAAAGTAACTATAGTCCATTGTTGCCAGAAATTGTGCTTGAGTCTGCATCCCTTTGTCCCTTGGAGCACTTTTGTGTTCTTCCCAAGCTTGCCTTTTGCTTCTGAGCTTGCTATCAAGAGATGAAGGATTGAGGTGGTGGAGGCTGAAGTGGGGGATTTAGTTTCTCCGATTCGCAGACATGCCGACAGAGGTTGTATCCATTGTAATCTCTGATTTTATATTAATAGAAATATCTTTTCCTATCCAATAATGTATGTTTGAATGAGTTTTTAATCCATGGATGATTTCAAATTCTTATACATTGTTGATTATATATGCTAGAATAGATCTAACACCAATATATAGTATGCTTGTCTTATTTAGTTGTTGTTGAGGAAGTGATTCATCAATTCAAGCTGAAGTTGGAAATCTCAACGGGGATCTACTTCAACCATATAGAATAAGGTACGAGGTCTGATCCTTTAGTGTTAGATATTTGATTTCTATTGCATATTGGAAAGGATTGATTTCTGGAGTCAAGCTCTCTATTGTGGTACCCCAAGCCATAGCAATTTCTCTCCATAACAGAATTGGCAACTCCGCCGGGGAGTTCCTAGTAGTTGTCCTTTGGGGGTTTTCTATCGGCATTCAATGAATTTGAATTACTCTTTTTCTCGTGTTTCTATGTCGGGTCTGGGGGCATGTTTGTCTAGTAGTGTCTGATTGGTGTGAAGTTTGTCTCAGCTTGTCCGTTTGCCTTTATTTTTATGCATCTTTCTTCCTGTACGCGAGTTTTTAACTCACAGTCGCGTATGCCCTTAGTTTTTCCTTTTAGAGGAAGATTGATTGTTGCTGGGTGAATTTGGATGATTGTTGAGTCTCATTTGATACTGCTAAAGTCTGTATACACCCCTATTTCTAACCAGAAACATTTTTTTTAGGGTAAAATTTCTTTTTTAGAAGAATGTTCTTGTCATTGCGTTTTTTATTTTTTGTTTTGGGATTAGTGCATTAGATTTATTTTACCTTAGTACTTTGCTTGAGTGTTGCTTGAGTGTGCTTGCAGAGTCTGGGGGTTGTAAAACCATTCTTTTGCTTTAGTATCTCATTTTTATTTCAAAAAATCCAAAAATATTTGATTATCATTATGCATTGCATCTAGCATTTTGCATAGTACTTTCACTATATTTACTTTGGAGTATTAGTTAGGATTTCATATAGGAAAGTTTGCATCTATCATTCGAATAAAATTGTGTATTTCACGTAGTAGCATACCTTGTTTTTCATGGACACAATGCATTTGCATTGATTGTTAGGTGTGTATTTTGCTTCATGTTGTGTCATAACGCCATTAGTTGCATGGCCATATACCTCTTTTGAGTAATAAAGCCAATTAAAATCAATGCTTAATTAAAATGAACTACACTATTCTATTTGATAGGGTCCACCAACAAGATTAGGTTTTAGGGTCTTGGAATAGTTCATTGTGAGTAAATTCTCCAAGACCACTAAACAACAACATGTATGTGTCTGTCCAGGTGAGTGTGTGAAATTCCTTGGTATAACTAGTGTTTCTTAGGATCCTCCTCTCAAAAGGGAGTTAAACACGAGGAAGTGTGAGCTATTATTGATTGGGATGACCCCTAGTCATAACTGAGTAGTACCAAGGATATTTTCAGGATTGTATTCGTATCTGGGAGCTATTTCGAGAGTTTTGGGCTTTACTACCCTGCCCATATGATCAATCCTACCTGTGAGTGTCTGCTTGAGCATTGATTATATTGAGGTGACCTTAGTGGCCTTACCTAGGATATCGAGAGGGTACTCTGTAGGGGTTATTTTGTGGGTGTCCCGACCAGGTTGGGGTCGGACAGCACATTCGCTTTACATGTTGAAGCTAAGGGCCACAATAATTGGCTACGTACCTCCGCTTGCTGTGTATGGGAGTCTCAAGCCTCTCCTAGGGGAGACATACCTGCCTCATTCGAGAGCTCATTTATCCTACCCTTGATTGCTTATGTTTGGCTTTAGATTTTATTGGTGTATTCTCTGTTCATGTTAGATTGCCTAGGGTTTGCGTAGATAGAGAGTCTTTTATATTTTTTGAGTCATTGTGGATTCGAGTGCGGCGCCTCACCATTCTCATCATTTAGAAGGACTTCCACCTTCTACATTTTCTCCTGCTTTGAGAGAGAGTGATAGACAGTCCAGGCATACTACTTCGTACATTGATTCACACACGATGGAAGACCATGTTGAAGGTATTCCTGAACCACCTTCTCCCATTCAAGTGGAAGATGGGGAGTTTACTCCTAACTATGATCCTTCACCTGATTTGACTAAGTTAGGTCCTGTAATTTCTGAGATAGGTACTTTTCATGATAGAGCTACTTACTCTAGTATTGATCCCCCATTGACGCATCGCTAGTATGGAATGTTGAAAGATGATGAGACTCATTTTGAACCTGCAAGCACTAGTTATGGTAGTTATCGTATGTCTGGTTTTCCCACACATGATTTGGCATTTCATGTCGAGTCGTAGTTTGAGCCTAGCACTATGCCTGAGGGCACTCTCATTCCTTACCATGCGGAGAGGTTTGGGAGCACAAGTCACATTGCACCTTCCATCTCGGCGATGGAAGCTACATCACATATTCCTCCTAGGCCTAGGGCTAGTGATCCTATTAGGATACCAGATCTGAGGCGAGTGACTATAGGGAACAACATGTACATTATTACACAGGTCCCTTCATCCGCTGTCCCTAGTTCTTCTAATGTTCACCCTCCACCTCATTCACGTGGTCCTTCAGGCTGGAATGTTGCTACGAGTCAGGTCCATACTGCTATTACTCGACCGGTTGTGTCTTAAGTTCAAGTACCACTCATTGTTTCAAGAGGTCGTGTTCATACTTCTAGAGGTCATATTACTACTTCCAGAGCATATATTCATACTTCTGGAATGTATATTCCTACTTCTGTAGCATATATTCCTACTTACGGAGTGTCTCATGGGACATCTCATGTGATGACTTATGGACTTATTATGGGACACAGTATGGATAGGGTTCTTCACCTTATGGGTTTGGGTATCAAAAACCCACTTACTCTCCAAATTATGGCTTTGTAGCTCCAAATAGTGAAGGTACACCACAATATGGTGCTTCCATGCCACCCTATATGGGTCAAACAGGAGGAGGGCACTATGGCCAAGGCCATGGTGGTTATGGTAACCAAACCTATGTGAATCAGAACTATCAGGGAGCGTTCCATCGACCTACTCATCCTAGGCTCCCTTTCCTCACAACGCTAAATATTCTTGACTTGTCGAGATTGACGAACGATCCTGTAGCTCATGACCCGGCTTGGTCGGCTATCCCTACTAAGCTTCCCTTGGACATACCCAAATTCGAGGACAAACTAGGAGAGGATCTGAGTGAACATGTTACTACCTTTCACCTATGGTTCTCTTCAAATTCCTTACACCAAGATTTGATATTTTCAAGGCTGTTTCAATGCACCCTTACAAGCCTGCAATGAAATGGTATATAGAGCTACCTACGGGGGCATTCGCTTTATTCGATGACCTAGCGACAAATTTTCTTAACCACTTCCAGCTACCAGTGCGTTATGACATTGGCACAGAACTCTTATCGACATTTCAAAAGGATAAAGCCACACATATCTCGGATCACATCCAAGAGTGGCGTAGATGGAAGAGGTTGATTAAAGCCTTTATACTGCCGAAATTCCTTCTCGGATGGTTCCTTAAGTCATTATTTCCTTATATAGTGAAGGATGTTTCTACATCTGGAGTGCAAAATGAGGAACAAGCCATATTTAGGGCACAGGAACTGGATTTGATTTATGCCCAATCCAGTTTGTTATATGAGATCATTCCCAATGCTCCGCGTTCTAGTTTCAACCCCAAAGTTAAACTTGGACCACATGCCGATGGAATTGTTGGTTGTGCAAGTGTTAAACCTACTGATTTGGTTGCAAAACAAGTTAGTCAATTTTCAATCAACCAATCTTCTTTGGGACAAGCCACAACTTCGTCTCAACCCACCCAAATGGTAAGTGTGCTTTCAGTATAATCGTCAGACCAGAAGGGTAACCAGCAACCCAGAAGGAATAAAAAGAAGGGTAAGAACAATCGTAAGGGTGGGAATAGGAATGAAAATGCTAATAATAATGACAAGAACACCTATAATGCTGGGGGGGACAAGCAAGCTAAACGTAAGGTTAAATTTCCTTGCAAGTTGTGTAAGGAATATCACATCACTTACTTGTGCTCTCGTATCGATGAAGCCTCGAGATTCTTAGCGCAGGTCCCAGTTGTGCTGACTAACCCTTTGCCTCAAAATAAAAACATGAACTTGAGGACCCATGATCAGTCTGGTGGTGATCAAGATCCACCGGAGGGTAGTGGTTGTGGTTGCATTAACATGGTACATGCTGCAAAATTTGTGACCCATGCAAAGGACTATGGTTCATCACAACCCAACCCAGCAAAGGAACCTGATCCACCAGGGACTCCTTCACATATTGAAAAACCTGTGGATAAACCTGAATTTGCACCTCGCATTCCTAAGGGAGTCCTTAAGTGTTCAGGGCACAATCCTAATTCCTGAGCCGCCCAGAACTATTTTTTTGTCGAGGATTTGGGACACACTCCTTGTGTGATGTCTACGCTAGAAGTACTTCAGACTTGTCCTTCGCAAAGGAAGGCTTTGCTTTCTTCCCTTGGTGTGAATGATGATAATTCTTCCTCCGTGATTAAATTTGAAACTGCAGGAATTCAGCCTCATTTGCCTTACTATGTGTCTCTTTTGATTCATGTAGAATGTCTCAACATGACCGTCAAGCGCACTGTGATTGACGAAGGCGTTGTTGCTTCTGTGATGTCTTTATCGTGTTGGAAGGGTTTAGGTTCCCCTGAGTTGTCTAAATCTGTGACCATGTTAACTAAATTTGATGGGAGATCATTTAGGCCGCACAGGATCCTTCCTTCCCTTAAGGTCCGTTTGGGAGGGAAGACCGTTGCGATAGAGGTCGAGGTGGTTGATGTGCCCCTTGACTTCAATCTCTTGCTGGGTAGGAATTGGATGTACATTATGCAAGCTGTAGCTTCTTCACTAATTCACGTTGTATGCTTTCCATTTAATGGGAAGATAGTTACGATTAATCAAACGTCATTCAAGAATCTGTCAGTTACCACATCTTTGGGAGCTTCAATCCCGATTGTAGAGCACTCTTAGCCGGCAACTGGGAGTGTGGGTGTGGGAATGTATCCATCCCTCATGGGAATATTTAGTTGTCCTGCACCTATCCTTATGATAGGGTCCTGTTCCGGTGAGGCTTCGACATCTATGAGATCAGTCTCTTTTTGCATGAGTCAAATGGAATATCCTTGGATTCTTCCTACACCAAATACTTCGAGTGAGCCCATCGTGACGGATGTGTCCTTGCCTGCAACTATGGTAGCTTATCAAGATAATATTGGATGTGTTGTAGAGCCCAGTCGTTCCTCTTCATGGATGGAGGAGGAGGACCCAGATGCGCTACCTGCATGGACAGTATAGTCTTCTCACACATAGTTTTTCCTTTAGACAAAGCGATTATTGAGGCCATGTCAGGAGTTGAGCCACAATGGGGAGAGTTGCATCATATATCTTACTTTCTTCCCGAGCTTGACTGCTTGGAGCGTGAGGACTTTAGGGAGGTTATTAGTGAGAGAATTGGTAGTCCCATGGTTCCATTAAGCTCTCTTGTTCTAATGGCTGATGGGAATATGTCAAATATATCTCCAACGATTCCTATAAATATCTCTCGCAATCCTGGAAGGATAGAGAATGTCTATATTGCGGCAGAATGTTCCCATGCTAAGATTCAATAATACACCGAGTTGTTTAAATAATTTCATGATATCTTTTCTTGGTCTTACGACAAAATGCTAGGTATCGACCCTCGCATTGTTGAACATGATATTAAGACTTATCCCAATGCTAATCCTGTTCGACAACTCTTGCATGTGGTGAATCCTAGGAAAGCACCCGCAATTAAAGCAGAGATAGAGAAACTGTTGAAAGTTGGTTTTATCTATCCCATTCCCTTGATAGAGTATATGTACTAAGAAGTAGGGAGTGATCCATATATGTACTAATTTCCATGATTTGAATCATGCCTGTCCTAAGAACAATTTCCCTACACCATTTATTGATCATATTTTGGATGAGTGTGCAGGTAGCGAGGTTTTTTCCTTTATGGATGGATTTTCCAGATATAGTCAGATACAAATTAAACCTGAGGACCAACATAAGACTACATTTATTTGTCTTTGGGGAACTTTTGCATATCGAAAAATACTTTTTGGCCTTAAGAACACCGGAGCTACTTTTCAGGGGGCCATGACCTTGATCTTCCATGATCTCAAATCGATTATCGAAGTATTTTTGGATGACCTTGCTGCTCATTCTCGTATGAGAATGCATCATTCCTATCATTTGAGATTGGTATTCAACAGGTGTCGCCATTATTTGGTCAGGTTAAATCCTCACAAGTGCATATTTTGTGTGAAGTCTGGTGGCTTATTAGGATTCATCGTTTCTAAAGAGGGTATAAGATTCGACCCTTTGAAGGTTGAGGTAATACTTCAGTTGTCTCCCCCGAAAAACATTCATCATATTCAATGTTTGCAAGGCATGGAAAACTTCTTACGGAGATTCGTTTTCAATTTTTCCAATTTGACTAGAGGCTTCATGCATCTTTTGAAGAAGAACACCACCTTTTGTTGGGATGAGTGAGCCCAGGAGTCCTTTGATGTGCTCAAACGAGCCCTAGCATCGGCCCCGGTGATTAGTCCCCCAGACTATAGCCATGATTTTCTACTTTATGTGGTCACGTCCATGGAGACGATTGGTATGGTTTTTGTTCAAGAGGATGAGGAGCTCCAAGAGCATTTCATATACTATTTGAGCCAAAATCTTATTGACACAGAGATCCATTATTCCCATGTTGAGAATCTTGCCTTAGCTACCGTACATGCAGTTCAATGGTTAAGACATTATATTCTCCTTCGCTAGACCTTGGTTGTAGCCCATGTCAATCCATTTCAATTCATCCTCACTCGAAGGATGATTGGGGGAAAATATAATAAATGTATTGTCATATTTCAAGAATTCGATCTCGAGTTTGTTTCAGTGAAATCGAAGAAATCGTTAATTTTTGTGGAGCTTATATCGTATTTCCCAAGCGAGTCCAATGAGTTGGTTTGTGAAGATACGTTTATCAATGAGCACATCTTCTTAATCTCAACCTTAGACCCATGGTATGGGGATATTATTATATATTTACAAACATTGAAGGTCCCTACTCACCTCTCATGGGATGAACGATGACAGTTACATCATGTGTCTAAGAATTACCTCATAGTGGATAACACTATGTACTGTTGTGGGGTAGATTCCATTTTATGTTGTTGTTTAACTCATGAAAAGGATGAGGTAGTGCTGAATGATTTCCATGGAGGGGCGTGTGGTGGTCATCTATCTGGGCTTTCTACACCCCAAAAAATCTTAAGAGCGGGTTATTTATGGTCGTCGATCTTTAAGGATTGTGTAGATACAGTCAAGAGGTTCCACCCTTGCCAGGTGTTTGCACATAATATGCGCTCGAAACCTGCCCCATTACATCCCATCATCACCACCGGTCCCTTCACTAAGTTGGGGCTAGATTTTATGGATTGCAAACCAGCTTCAGCTGGGGGGAATCATCATATCATAGTGGTTGTTGACTACTTCATGAAATGGGCTGAGGCTATGCCTACAGTTAAATCCGACGATGAGACAGCCGTGCACTTTGTATTCAACCAGATTATTACTTGGTTCGAGATTCCGAAAGAGCTTGTCACTAACCATAGCTCGCACTTTCAGAATCGTATGATGGAATATTTGGCATCAAAGTTAGGGTATAAACAAGAGAATTCCTCCTCTTACTACCCTCAGGATAATGGACAAGTAGAAGTAATGAACAAATCACTCAAATACATTCTCCAATGAACCATCACACAAAGAAAGAATAATTGGCACATTATGTTATATCTGGCTTTGTGGGCTCATAGAACCGTCATTAAGATTGCCACGGGTTTTTCTCCATATCAACTTGTACATGGAGTGGAATTGGTATTGCTGGTTGAGTGCGAGATTCCCTCTTTGAAGCTATCCATAGAGCTCTTACTAGACACTTCCCCGTTGGAGGAGCGTTTGGTCCACCTTGAGCAACTTGATGAGCAACGTCGAGATTCCTTGGTGGCTCTAGAAGTAAATAAGTGTCGCGTAAAGGTCCAGTACGATAATTCTATCTGTCCAAGGAGGTTTAGTGAGGGAGACTTGGTCCTTTTGTGGGATCAACTGAAAGAACCCTTGGGGGCAGGAAAGCTTGACCCCATGTGGTGTGGTCCTTACGTCGTCAAATGTGTGTTAGAGAAGGGCGCTTATGAGTTAGTGGATTATGAGGGAACGACCTTGGTGGAGCCTAGAAATGGGCTCTATCTCAAAAAGTACTATGCATGATTTTCAGCCAAGGCTGGTTATTGTATATTATTGTACAGTTTTGCATAGGTAGGTCTTTTTCTCATTGTGATCGAGTTTTTGATTAGTTTCCATTTCTTTTGGCAGATGTCAATGGAATCTTCCACCTTCATAGGATTCACAGAAGGTGCGAGACATCACAATCAACACACAGCCTCTGCTGCTTGGGTGATTTATAGTCCTATGGGTCAGGTATTGTCTTTAGGAGGCGTATATTTATGGCCATCTTCAAACAATGTTGTTGAGTATAGTGCCATTATTGAGCTTCTACGAGATGCCATTTTACATGGCGTTCTCTCTCTTGAGGTACGTATTGATTCAGAGTTAGTAGTGTCATAGCTGAATGGTTTGTACCATGTTAGAGATCCAACATTATTAAGAAGATTCTTATGTGTGATATTATTAGAATGACAATTTGACAATATAACATACATACATATTCCAAGAATTAATAATCAAGTTGTTGACTCATATGCTAACTACTTGTTAGATTGGCATTTGTTTCATATACAATAAGCTCATCACAAACATAAATTTTTACACATGTAAATAAATAAACCGATCATCATAAAAGTTTTTATAAACATCCAAAATGTGGTAATACATAGTGTCATAATACAAAAATGGGGCTCTCGAGCCACCAAAATATAATACACTGTAGTACAAAATGTATCACTCCCAGGTATCTAATCCTGTGGAGGAGGAGGGGGGTTTTGATTGTGGAATGTCATTACGGATCTAGCTAGCCATCGAAATAGCCGCACCCATGCTCGTGGTACACCCACCACCTGGCGCTGCATGGCCTCAGGAAAGTCCTCGACTTGCGCCATGGGTACTCTGTGTGTCAGTCTCACGAAGTTGGTATGAATGCTTTGGAGCATCCGCTCCACATCCACACCCATGATATCGTCTCCTCTTCCCCTCCGTCTATGATAAGGGAATCCTTCAGGCCACCGTGGTCCCACATCTGCATGCATATGGTAGATGTCACTATGTATTATCACCCAAAAACATGTCTTCTGATTCCACATAATCAAAAAACACAAAAAAATTAAATAACTCAAAAATTTTAAAAAAAAAGGGTCGAGGTTCGTTACCTATGTCACCGTATGCCGATCCTGGTGGTAGCGGCATGTCCAAGTCTCCCCGAAAATCTATCCCCGCATAGGGGTAGTCATCAATGGCAACTATCTCTCGTCACCACCATGGAAAGAAATCAGCTGGATAAGGGTTGGACACCCTACCTCCAACCAGTATGCACATCGCATCCACCCAAAGCCGTTGGGCCAGATCTCGAACCCCGTGTAGAGGAACGTCAACTCTAGGGCTCAATCTTGGAACACACTCCAAGAAAAATGTGCTCAGTATGCTGCTAAAACCAAAGTTTAGCACTCTACCCATATTGCACTCATTGAGCTGGTATTTCATGTTTCCCAGTAGCGCAATGCTCAAATCATATACCATGGGTCTCATGCACTCCACTGCATAGAACATCAAAGGCCGCGAGACCTGGTGGAGTGAAGCCAAGCCTGTTATCCTCCCTAGTGTCAATAGGATGGCATTTAGGCCCAGCACCTATATGGAGTTAGTTGGGATATGACTCCCCACCTTCTCCGTGTCTGGATAGAAGTACACTGCAATTTACTCATCTATTGTCAGGCCACCTCTAGGCCCACGAGAGCATAGGTTCACTACTTCCCCCCATCGAGAAAGTCCAATAATAAAGTATATGTCCTCCACTTCTATGGAGAGGGACATCTCATCTATCTGGAACGACTCTGACTCTGGATCCTAGTAGTCCACTAACATCTACAATAGTCCTGGTTTCGCTCTTAAGCCACCAAGACACCAAAATTTGTAAATCCCACATGCACGTAATGCTTGTTGAGCCATTAGATCTTCCCTTACTGCCTCTTCTACATCACCATGTTCACGTTCTCTCCATTCTAGGACCATCCTGCACATAAAATTTAAGTTTTGTCCATTAGAATAGTTAGAAAACATTGACCACAGCCGCATATGTGACTGTTTTCCAAACAGCTGCGTATGTACGTGACTGTGAGGGTGTTTTTTGCGTATATCCATCCCTATACGTGAAAAAACCATCGATTTTCATGTGTGCCATGGCGCCTATCTTAGAATGGCCTAGAATGATAAATACACCATGGAATTTGAAAAAATTTGTATCAAAATGAAAGAGTAGAGCATGGGTAAGTACCTGGAAAAAACGGTAGTGGATTCCGCCGGATGGATCTCCTAGAATTCACTGTGGAATTTCTAAGCTCCAATGGGTAAAAGGTTCAAATGTTTTATAATGTTTTGAATTTTTTTACTATTTATAGAAATTTTTCAAATTTTTGAAAATTTTTACCCCCTTTCCTATAGTTTGGACCGTTTCTAATCCTTTTGGACCGTTTTTGGACTAATTTATGATGTAGGAGACCTTTTTGAGTGTCATTTCAGCCGTTGGATTGACCCGTTCGTGCCGATTTTAGGTATCATGTCTAAACTGGCATATAGGTTAGGTTTCATCACCTTTTGCATTTTGCATGACCTTATGACCGTTTCATTATAGCCTTAGGTTCTATTGTGTCACGGAACCTTCTTATTGTTTTAGAAGTGGCATGATACGAGTGGTAGAGCTTGACCTTACATGGGTACCCTAGTTAGTGCCTTATTTGGATTTGGTGTCCATGCTGACATTTTGTCCCTTAGAGTGTGGGAGTCTATTGTATGGTATTGCCATGACATTTTGCAAGAGCCTCATACTCCTCTTGATATTTTGCTGGCCTATTTCCCTCAGGACTCCCTTATGTCAAGTTGTAATTACATTATCATGAGCTTTGTCTACCTTATTGAACCTTACGCTGGCTTCCCTGACATTGAGTTTCAGCCATATAGCTCAAGCTCGTCTCATGTCTAGCCATGTAGAGCCATTTTATATATCCTTTGCAGCTTGATTCCCTATTTTTTTAAGGAGGGGATTTTCCCCTGAGTGTTGTTATCCTACACATGTATCCTTGCATTAAGCATAGGTATGTTCCACTGCTTGGAACTAGTTTGTTTTCCCATATGACACTTGTCTCCTCCTAGTCTGTAACTATAAAGCAGTTTTATTCTTTTTCAAGCTTTTTAAATATTTGAAAAAGTCTAAAAAAAATCAAAAAAACAAAAACTCAGACAAGGAAAGATGTTATCTTTTGGCAGCTGTTGAGTCATGTCACCTTCGAAAAGAGCACTATATATCACATCCATTGGTTGGGTTTATAGTTTGACTTTAGGAGCTATACTCATTTTATCTGAGTTTATCTCCACCGACTAGTTAAGCTTCCAGTCCGCATGGAGCCTCTGTCGATGCCTCCTATGTCGCAGAGATGTCCCAATTCTGTATATCGATTCTATGCTATCTTTCTTTAGTCACCATTCACCATTATGCTCTTGTTCAAAGAAATTTGAAACCTGAGTCGGCCATTCCTCAGTTATCTTGACTTTGCATGTAGGTCATTCCCGATACAGTTACTGGTTCATGCACCTTATGATCGAGTCCTTCCACATTATACAGCTTTTCTGAGTACCTCGTGTTGGATGATGGGGGATTCCTTAGTGCCCTCCTTCCAGCGGATTTCATCCCATCGAATTTAGATCATTTATTCTGGGATTGGAATCTAGAGTCATTTTTTAGTTCCTTAAGACTTGCAGTCATCAGTGGTAGTTTCTCTCGCCATCGATAGTTTTTTGGAATACATCAATGTCCCTTGATTGATGGATTCTCTCAAGTGTTCAACCTCAACACATTTATTCACACTTGTTAGTTTGCACTCTAGTACCTTGATTCCCATTTTCATTATCAGTGGGTGATCTCGCATCTATTAACAGTATCCATCAATGATCGGTAATCAGACGATGGACTACTATGTTTGACCTTGACACCTCTATTCACATAGTAGGACATGTACTCGTAGTGGTTTGTGTAGAAGACCTTCCATATTGGTGGCATCTCTTATATGCTACCTCCTTGATCGTGCCAGTGTTCATGAGATTTCAGCTCTCGTGACTTGATTCCAACATATGTTAGACATTTCCAGCCATTATGGAGATCATGATCCTTTATATATCTTCATCATGGAGATTCTGATCTGTGTATATTGTACGTAGCAATGACCACTTTTGTGATATTGTGTATCATGCCTATTCATGGCCATTGTACTCTTATGTATCCGGGACTGCTGTATGTATTTGTAGTTATGTGCAGATTTGTATCATTGTACTATGATGATTGGGTGGCTGGTCTTCCATTTGGGATCCTTCATCACTCCACTTCTAGGATGGACTTATAATGTATTTCGGCCATCATATAACCCCTCTAACCTCACACATTAGGGAGCATCTGTTATAGTTGATTTTACCACACCAGGTGAATCACACTTGTATGGCCTTCCCCTGTCCCTCTACAGACTCCTTAGACCCCTTGGACCATTTTTTGTCCTTTGATGTTTCCTAGACCATCCCTATAAACATGTGAAAATTGATACATGATACTTTTAAACCCCTAATCACGTATATACGCGGGTTTGACCCCTAAAACCACGTACATCGGGATGTGTACAAAATCCAAATCCTTTTGAAGTTTTCCTTGACATGGATCCAAATCACTTGACTCATGGCCTTCCATATCACTTGAGATCGCTCGAATTTGACCTTTCATTACCCCATTGAAAAGCTATATAAGGAACCCTTTGGATACCTTGAAGGAATAAGAGAATTGAGAGAAAAGTAACTATAGTCCATTGTTTCCAGAACTTGTGCTTGATTCTGCATCCCTTTGTCCCTTGGAGCACTTTTGTGTTCTTCCCAAGCTTTCCTTTTGCTTGTGATATTGCTATCGAGAGATGGAGGATTGAGGTGGTGGAGGCCCAAGTGGGGGATTCAGTTTCTCCAATTCGTACACGTGCCAACAGATGTTCTATCGATTGCAATCTCTGATTTTATATTAATAGAAATATATTTTCCTGTCGAATAATGTATGTTTGAATGAGTATTTTATCCATGGATGATTTCAAATGCTTATACATTGTTGATTATATATGTTAGAATAGATCTAATACCAATATATAGTATGCTTGTCTTGTTTACTTGTTGTTGAGGAAGTAATTCATCAATTCAAGCTGAAGTTGGAAATCTCAACAGGGATCTACTTCAACCCTCCAGAATAAGGTACGAGGTCTGATCCTTTAGTGTTAGATATTTTATTTCTATTGCATATTGGAAAGGATTGATTTCTGGAGTCAAGCTGTCTATTGTGGTATCCCAAGCCATAGGAATTTCTCTACGTAACACGCACCTCCCATCCACATGCACATGCAAATAATATAACATATACCCAAGATTCTCCCACTTGTTGTTTCCTTTACATAGAAATGATCCATGTACTCATAAAGTCATAGTTTCAGGGAAACAATTCCCATAAATTCTCTACACCAAGAAAAATTCTCTGTACTAACAGACTTTGTTAATGAGTCTGCAACATTTTTCACAGTGTCAACCTTCTCCAGCAACACCTTCTTGTCTTCAACCATATCTCTCACAAAGTGATATTGCACATCAATATGCTTTGTCTTAGTATGATAAGTAGGTTTATTTTCTAGGAACGTTATACTTTGGCTATCGCAATATAACCTTACAGTTTTCTATACAAACCCAATACCTGAACACAATATTAGCAACGACACAACTTCTTTTCTTGCATAAGTGGCTGCCATGTATTCAACTTTTGTAGTTAAGAGTGCAACTGCAACTTGTCTCTTTCTCACCCAACTAATAGCTCCTCCAAATAGGTTAAACACATACCCACTTGTAGATCTTCAATGATCAATATCTCCAGCACAGTCTACATCAACAAATCCATGTACATTTATTACTCTGTCTAGGTCAGGTCTTCCTTGGTAGAAGATTGCATAATATGTGGTTCCACACAAATATATGAAGACCCTCTTTATATTTGTCTAATGCTCCTTTCCTGTTTTTGACATATATATGCTCAAAAATCCCACTACATGAGCAATGCCTATTCTTGTACAGGCCATCACATACATCAAACTACCAACTGCACTGGAATATGGAACTCGTGACATGTCTTTGTTAACACCCAAAAAGTGTTCACTACCTCATCTACCCCATTACATGGCTAATTTGTCCATTTTCCTACCATATTTCCCTTAAGAACCCATAAAACCATTTAAAATGCCTTTAAAAGGCCAAAAAACCCCTTTTTCCTCCAAAAATATCCAAAATTCCTCTAAAAAAGCAAAATCCCCAAAAAGGGAAGAAAAAATATAAAATAATGAGGAAAAAAGAGGAAAAGAGGAAAAAACCCTAAAAAGCTGCCCTAAACCATATGGTTTCCAAAAATCGTGGGCCAGCACTCCACCACTAAAAAACTATAAATAAGTGATGGAGACCCCTTATTTCACATCCACAATCACAAGCATCCTTACTCTGCCAAAATTGCTCTTGAAACCCTAGCTCACCCTTTGAGCTACTTTCACCATTGAGAGCCCCTTTTGGCCCATTTTCACCACCGGAGAAAGAGAAGGAGCAGCTGGAGCTCGGAGCAACCTCTCGGATCAATGCAAAGGGCTTCACCAACCTCCACATCGGAGGTAATATCAATAAAAAACCATTCTTTATATTTTGCTCTTTTGTTTCATGCACGTGTTTTAGATTAGTTTTTATTCCTGTTTAGCATTTTTATTTCCATTTTACTGAACTACTACTAAGGATTCCATTCTCCTTAGTAGGTGCTCATTCGCACAAGCTAGGGGTAAAACCCTAGCTACAGTTTTGGCGACTCCACTGTTTTATTTTCTGCGATAGTTTTTGTTTTTTCCTTTCGGCTGTCGCTTTTAGCCGCCGTAAACCGCATTTTTTCCTTTCACAGTCGCGGCCCGACCACATGTTTCAGGCCTTTACCTGCAACCAGACCGCAGCTCTCAGACTTTTTCCCGCGCCCTACCGGTGGATTCAAGTCTGTTACCTGCAATCCGGACGCGGCTAATCAGCCTGTTTTCTGTAGTCCGACCGCACCTGTCTGCCATTTTCCTACGTCCCAGACGTGCCTTTGAGTCCCTTAGTTGTGGCCCGACCGTGTCTTTTCCTTCCGCAGTCACGGCCCGACCGCCTCTGTCGGCCAGAAACCCGCGACCTGTCCGCGCCTATTTCCTTCAAACCCGTGGTCCGACCGCCCGATCCAGCCACAGACCCGTGGTATGATTTCTGCAGTTTTTCCTGTATTTGACCCCAGCCCCTTTGCTACCATATTTTCTGCATCTACACAGCCATCTGTTCTATCTACAGTCCTACTCCCCTATAGCCTTTTCTTCACCATTATTTCTGTTACCTTTTTACAGCATTGTTTTTAAAATTTCAGCATTCTTATTTCAGACAATTTTGCATGTTTAAATTTTGAATTCAATATTATTGTTAGTTCAATATTACTGTTAGTTCATCACCTCACGAGCACACACTCTGTCACCTAATTCAAGTGAGACTTAAAAACTACTTAACTCAACCAACATTCTAACCCCACTTGGGGAACACAAAAGAATCTTTGTAGTTAGGTAGGATCGGGGGGATAGGCTTCCAATAACACCCCTCGGTTACTTACACTTGAGACATAGCTGTTGTCCAATTAGGGAACCAAAATCCCGTAGTATTTTTTGGCACGGTCACAACTAGTTTACCAGAAGGCCTCTCCCTTAGGAGGGTTGAAGTCATGAGATTGGTTCCGAAGGCCTGAGTGGAATACCGAACTCCATTCAATAATTGAAGGGCTACCTTTCGCAGTTCTCGGGATATCCCTGTATAGGGGTATTGCGGTAAAAGGACCAAGCGGCAGATTTACCTTTCTGGACATGTCATGAACGGGGTATCTTAGTTGCCATTCTTCTAGGATTGACTTCCCGGTGTCCCTCCCGGTAGGGGGATATCTCAGCCACTTGGCTTTCCTATTCATATTGTTTGACTTGGATTTCATCACCTTGCAGAGGATATGTCTAGTTGAGTCAGAATACTTTTAGTTAGGTGTTTGCATGCTCCCTTACCTCCTTTTGGTCTAGCAAGTCCACTGTTTTTTATTTGTAGGCAACCTGCTGCTTGTTGGTATTCTGACCATTTCTATTGACACTCCGCCTATTGTAGCATGCTGTTACAGTGGGTGTTTTGAGTTGGTTGTTGGCCTGAGTGCCCTATTTTTTGAGCTCTCCTTCTACACACTCGGTTGCATTAGGGTTTTTGAGCTATTTTTTACTCACCTCAACCCACAGAGATTTGACACCATTTGTCACCATTGAGTTCCTGAAACATTCTCGGCACCTCAGAGGTGAACCCCCACAGCACGGTTCACTTGACACCACCCCTCATCAACGCAGACCATCCTCACTTGATACCACTTATCATAGATCTCGAGCCTTGTCACTCGACTCCACTCGTCAGCGGCATAGGACTCAGTCACCAGATATTGACACCCCTTATTTTACCTTCGATTCTAAGCCAGATTCCGAGAACCCCATTTACACTGCCCCTACTAGCCCCATGGTTGGTGTGACTCCCACTCCCATCTTCGTCGGAACCATTGGTGGCACATCCACCACTACACCAGTTACCACACCTACTTTGGGTATGCCCTCCACGGGGCCCTCATCTACCGTTCCCCTCACGGCACCTATTCCCACAGCAGGAATACCCATCCCCACTCCATCAGTGACTCATACTACCCATGGTGGTGCAGGACCGTCCTATACCACCTTAGTTCCCCCACTGGGGGGTAACCTCCCTCACATTACCCCTCCACTTGGGGGCATCGGCCCCAACTTGGTCCAACCCACTACCGTGTCACATCCTTCTTCCAGTTTTCCATTCATGGCTAGCCTCAACCTACCTGACCTAGCCAGATTGACCAACGACCCTATCAGACACGACCCGGCGTGGCCTCACATGCCCACCAAGCTCCCCTCTGACATCCCTAAGTTCGAGGGCAAGGCAGCTGAGGACCCACAAAACCACATTATGTCTTTCCATCTATGGTGTTCCTCCAACTCCATAGTGGACGACTCCATTCACCTCCGTCTATTACAGCGCACCTTCACTGGCTCTGCTGCCAAGTGGTATATCGAGCAACCCCACGGAACCCATGCCACCTTTACTTCCCTTGCCTCGAATTTCTTGCAGTTCTTCCAGTTACCTGTCTGCTATGACGCAGGTGTTGAGATCCTCCTATCATGCAGACAAAACACTGCTACCCACATCACGGACCACATTCATGAGTGGCTTCGATGCCGTAGCTTATGCAAGATCAAATTAGATGACCGGATCTTCCTAGATTGGTTCCTCAAATCACTCCTTCCTGTCATTGCTAAGGATGTGGCATCCGAAAGACCCCAGTCTGAAGAAGAGGCCATCCTTAAGGCCCAGCAATTCGACCTCATTTACGCCCAGTCGGGTTATCTCTATACCGCTATACCTGACACCCCTCGCAGGGATACCTCCCAGCACGATGCACCGGGGGAATCCCATGCCGCCGACGGCATCATTGGCCGTGTCTCTGCGCATCCTCAACCATTTTCCATAGCATGTCCTACCCCTGGCCCTGACCTTTCGCGGGCTACCTCACAGTCTGGAGCACCCCACTCGTATGCTCCCATGACACATCACCACCATTCCCATGGACCCTCATGTCCACCTCAGTATTTTGGTCATGCAACTCCCGCCTATGCCCCCCCGGTCGCACCTCAGCCCTACTACCACCAGCAGGCTACACCAGCTCCTGCGCCTTCATAAGCCAAACCCACTTATTATCAGCCAAAGGCATCCCCTGTGGCCCACCCACAACCCGCTCCACAACCCCATTAGCAACCCCCTCAAGTTGCTGCACCTGCGCAGCCTCCACCTACATATCATCCATTGCAGCCTGCCCCAGCACCTGCGCAACCTCTGAATCCACCCGCTGCCCAAGGGCAAGTTTACGCCCAACAAAACCCACAGCCAAACCAGAATAACCAATGCAACCAGGGCCAACAAAACTACAGCAAGGGCCGAAATCGTGGGAACAACCAACCTACCAAGCAAGCTAGTCAACCCCCTAATCCCCCTGCTAATAATAACGCGGCCCCTGCTAACCAAAACCCTGGTCGCCTGCCCAAGCAGGATAAAAACCCCAATTTGCGAACAAACCATCCTTGTTCTATTTGCGTGGTCTATGGCCACTACACACATTTTTGTCCACACATGGAGCGATTTCGGCAACTTTGGGTTGTTGATGCACAACGCCAACGGCATGCGGCTCCTCAAGCACCACCCAACCCCCCACAACCTCAGCAGCCACCTTTGGTGCTGCAAAACCCCTTACCAAACCAAGTCGTAGTAAACACTGAACCGTTGGCTCCCCCTCAAGCCAACACGCCAAACCAACAACAAATCACTTACGCTGCTCCTGATCAACCCATGTTTGACTCAGGTACCCACCACTTGTTGATGATGTCCTCCGATGAGGTCAACCTCCAGACTCGGCGGAACCAATATGGCTCCACCCCTGAAGCCCCTCCCGCCGATAAACCCACTAACGCGCATCCCACTGATCAGGCATTACGCATACCTCCACCTCGACTAGATGGCGCTCCCAAAGCACCTCGTTTCACACTTCGCCGTATCAACAATAACCCCAACGCGCGGGCTGCGTCAAACTACAACATTGTCGATGACTTAGCCCAATCCCCCGCAGCCATGTCTGCGTTAGAAGTCTTAAAAAACTACCCTTCGCAGCGCAATAATTTACTCTCAGCCATTGGGGCTATCGATCCAAATGATTCGAGTTTAATGGCATTCGATTTGGCCCAATCCGAACCCCGCCTGCCTTCCACTTTAGCATTCCAAGTTTCTGTTTCCATTCGGAATTTTGTCATCCATCGATGCATTATTGATGAAGGTGCCTCTGCATGTGTCATGGCCACCTCCATCTGGCAGAAAATGGGATCCCCCCCTCTCCAGCAGTTCTCTACTGCGTTGCGAGCCTACGATGGCCATTCGGCTCAACCACAAGGCCTATTAGCTAATGTCCCCGTCCAACTGGCGGGAAAAACCATCCTCATAAACATCGAGGTTATTAATGCACCGCTTGATTATAACCTTTTACTTGGCCGCAGCTACATGTATTCCATGCGGGCGTTTGCTTCTACCGTTTTTCGTACCATGATGTTCCCCCATGAGGGACGTGTGGTCAAGGTTGACCAACTCACCTACCATGATCCCAATGCCCCCGCGGCACCCGAAAATGTTCTCCCCATGGTTGAACAATCTGTTTCGGGTTCCACCACCTCATTTGTTTCCTCAATGGGGCCCAGAGTTTACTCAGATGTGCCAATGACCTCGACCTTCCAATCTATTCCACCCCCGTCACCCGCCACTGACGTGTCTGACCTGTGTACCCTGTCCCATAATACGCGAACTCCTACTAATCAACCGCCCTTATCGCATAAACCCCCTTTGGTACCTAGCCACATTGGTGCTACCCCCATCCATACCATTCCTTTCCTCTTCCCTCCCTCAGGAGTAGTTAGCGCCCCGGTCATGGCTACCCTCAGCCTCCCTGGGTTAACCTTAGGATTACTCGTTTGGTATCTTTCGCCTCCCGATCCCCCGCCGACACCAGATGTCGTCCTGCAACTGGTGCAACCCATTGTCACTACTAGTCAACCCCCTCCCGGGGTCGCTACCCCATCGTCCTCCACGAATCCCCCCCCTCCTCTTACCAAACCCACTGGGGGCAGAGGCCCCCAACCTTACTCTGCTGTCCCACCTCCCAAGACAGTCAAAAACCCCCCTGTGTTTTGTGCTCCTCCCAAATGTGTGCTATGCGATGAGTTGGGCCATGCGACTCACCAATGTCCTCAGTTACTGGCACTACAGGAACACATGCAAACGTATGACGATGACCCCACTATCCCGTTTGTCTACCTTGATCCAACCCCTACGCCTCGCGACAAGTCCCTGCGCACTAACCACTCCTGTGCCATATGCAGTATCTATGGGCATTACACAAATCAATGTCCCAATCTCCCTGATTACAGAGCAGCTCTCTTTGAGATGAACAATCTGGATCTTGAGACGGCACCACCCACCATTGAGGAGATCCACCCCCCGGTCTCTTCCCCTTTCAAAGAGATTAATACCATTTATATGATCTCTTCCATCACTACCCCCTCGTCAACCAATTTGACGTCACAAACATTCCGTACTGATGAGGAGATTCTCGAGGCTCTCACTACCCCAGATTATCCCTGGGATGACATGCACCATCGTTCCTACTTCCTCCCAGATACATCCTCCTCTAACACTGCTACCCAATTTGCAGTTGAATCCAAAGACTTCCTTCCCCCCAAGGTCGACTGGTTCAAGGACCCTATTCCTGCCCCTGACGCCTTCAAAGAGGGTAACATGGCCAACATCTCACCAGTCATCGAAATTGATATCGTTGCCCCAGGAAGCACACCCAAACTCATCACTTTAGGAGCCTCCTGCCGTGCGCAAGAAATTGAGGAACATAAGAAACTCTTCAGAGAATTCCATGATGTCTTTGCCTGGTCCTATACCAAAATGCCCGGTCTTGACCCTGTCATTATAGAGCACCACATTGACACATGGCCTGATGTACCCCCCGTTCGTCAGAAACAGCGTCCCATTCATCCCTCAAAACTCCCAGCTGTCAAAGCAGAGATTGAGAAACTTCGTACAGCAGGATTCATTTATCCTATTGCCTATACCACCTGGGTTTCAAACCCGGTTCCTGTTAACAAAAAACAAGGCACCATTAGAGTATCCACGGACTTCCGAGATTTAAACCGCGCCTGTCCCAAAGACAATTTCCCCACGCCATTTATTGACCAGCTTGTCGATGCGTGTGCGGGGCATGCAGTCCTCTCGTTCATGGACGATTTTTCCGGATACAATCAGATCCAAATCCGAAAGGAAGACCAGTACAAAACTGCCTTTACTACCCCATGGGGCACCTTTGCCTATTGCATCATGCCTTTTGGCCTAAAAAATCCTGGTGCCACATTCTAGCAGGCCATGACCTATTGCTTTCATGATTTGGTCCACATCCTACTTGTCTACCTTGATGACCTTACAGCTCATTCCCGGAAACGATCAGACCACCTTAACGACCTTCGACAAGTTTTTATGCGTTGTCGCAAATATAAGATCCACTTGAACCCACACAAGTGTGTCTTTTGCGTTCCGGCAGGCCGATTGTTGGGTTTCATTGTTTCCCAGAAAGGAATTATTGTTGATCCCCTGAAAGTCTAAGACATCTTAGACCTTCCCTCTCCTCGAACGCTCCAGCAACTCCAAAGTTTGCAAGGGCGATCCAATTTCCTTCGACGCTTCATTCCTGATTACGCCACAACCATTCACGGTTTCTTGTGCCTGCTCCGTACCCACATACCCTTTGTCTGGGATGAGCAAGCAGAAGCTGCATTCGAAGCCCTCAAGAAAGCTCTCACACAAGCCCCCTTGAAATCCCCCCGGATTTTTCTCAGGACTTCATCCTTTACGTCTCAGCATCTGAGCATGCTATGTCCGGAGTCTTGGTTCAAGAAGACACCTCACACCAAGAGCATGTCATTTACTATGTCAGCCAGACCTTTTCCGACCCACCCCTACATTACCCATATGAGGAGAGACTAGCCGCTAGCAGTGGTCTTTTCCGTCCAAAAATTGCGACACTACATTTTACTTAGTCATACCACAGTTGTCGCTGATTCTAACCCCATGGTATATCTCCTAAACCTGTGGCTCCTACAAGGTCATGTGGCTAAATGGGTCATTATCCTCTAGGAATATGACCTCACGTTCCAAACACCTAAGAGCACTAAAGCCCTCGCACTTACCCAGCTCATCACTGATCTCCCTTCCTTTCTCCCGGCCCCACCTATCTCCGATGAGTTACCCGACAATCACTTGTTCACTATCTCGTCCGATGACCCGTGGTATGGTGATGTCTTGTTATACCTGCGCACGCAGAAGTTCCAACCCATAGTCCCTTGTAATGGGTTGTATCTTAAACGTTTCTACCCATAATTGAAACCGTGACCTCATTGGTCCGCATTGTACAGTTTGCTCTCTTTTTGTTTGTCACCCTTTTTACCATAATCTCACACTCATCATTTTTTGCATGCCCACAGATGGACCATCTTCCACCTTGTTACATTGGCTTCGCTGATGGAGCAAGCCGCTAGTCTCCCAACCTGGCTTCTGCAGCATGGGTCTTATATTCCCCTTCCAACGAACTGATTCACCTTGACGAAATATGTATAGGCGCCACGACCAATAACCAGGCGGAGTATGATGCTGTGACCGGTCTCTTGACTGCTACCCTCCAGATGGGCATATGTCACCTTCATGTGTTCCTGGACTCCTAGCTACTTGTCTCCCAGCTCAACAACTGCTACCAGGTGCGTGATCCCTGCCTATTTAGAAAATTCCTACATACAAAACAACTCAGCTGACAGTTCGAATCCATCACATTCACACATGTCCCAAGAGCTCAAAATAGTGTCGCAGATCAAATAACATCCTAGATTGGCATATCAATCACACCATGTAACACCTCATAACATCCTAGATTGGCATATCAATCACACCATGTAACACCTCCATCATGCATCATTATCCCACAGCATCTCAATAAAAAATAAAAAAGGAGAGACTGCATTGCATTAACATTTGCATTGATGAACATAAACCATAAAACAACATTTGCATCCATAGGGGCATCCACGTGCCTAATCATACATACATCATTTCGCATCACATAAAATACACAAGGGGCATCCACGTGCCCAACATCCTAAAACACTTGCATCCACGTGCGTACAACTGAGACAACATCACAAAAAGGTGCATCCATGTGCATATATATATAATATACATGTCATAGTGCTATACATGTCCTGAGTACCCCTGTACTCAGCTATACAAAAAATGTATTTACATCCATAAAACCTCATAAAAATACATGCCGTAGCTACAAAACTCGGGGGGGATTCCCCTGCACTCCCTAAGGAGAGTCATACCCTGTGTCACTGCCAGTATCTACCGCCTCTGAATCCTCCCCTTGCTCCTCCTCCGGCAAATCCTCATCCCCCACGGGCTCCTGTGCCCGTGCCCTATCTGCCAAGAGTGCCACTCGGATCGCAATAGATCTGAAATCTCGGGGTGCCCTCATGCACTCCTGAACCACGTCCGGATCAAGGTCCCGCCACCCCTCGTTGGTCACCCCCACCAGAAAACGGTCTAGTAGTGCTCGTACAGACTCGAGCATCCCCTCCGCATCTCGGCGCCGCACCTCCCCCCCGCCCAGGCAGAGCTGGAACGGCCACAATCCCCCTCCGCGCCACATACCCTGGCGGCGGCCTCGGGCCCACATCTGCAGATCACCCATTTGTCAGTAACAATATATCAATCAACCATCATATATAAAACTTGACAATGCAATTAAACCATACGTACCATCTGGTCCCCATGCCTGTCCCGGCGGTCGTGGTGCCTCTGGATCCTCGGTATAATCCATATCTCTGTATGGATAGTCATCCAGCGTCAACGGTAACTGGAGCCACTACAGGTACAAATCCTGCATGAAGTACCTACCAACATCACTGCCACCACGGCGGCGCATCATCTCGCCCCCACCGCACAATCCGCGGCCTCTGCACGCCTCCTGCTCTGATCGGCACCCACGGCTGCAATGTGGGTACCCGCTCCATAAAAAATGCACATAAGAAGGAACCATAGCAAAACTCCTTGCTATATTCCTTCGCTGCTGTCAGCTGCTGCTGCACGGAGGTAAGGAAAATCTGGCCCCACGCGTAGTACACACCGCCCAGTACGCACTCTACCAGCTGCATCTGGCCACCAGATACCCTCTCCGGTGACTGGGACCCCAAGACACGCACCACGCATGCTACCATGGCCTGCACTGCCAGCTCCCGTAAGTCTCTCACCAGAAGTGCATTCCTATGCACCCGAGCCTCTGGCCCACAAAACCACTCCAACATGTCATCCATATCTAGGTCTGTGGATACCCGCGGCTGTGTATCTACCACCCTACCTAGACAGGGCAGCCCCGTCAAGAAGTATACATCAGTTAGGGTGAGGTCCACCCTCTAAACCTGCACTCGGAAAGCCTGTGTGTCTGGCTCCTAGAAAATAACTAGTCGGTTCAGCAGCAATCCTGCTGACCGCATCATAGGCACCTGGGCGAACTTCAGCAGTTCGAATAGCCCCAGCATAGATCGCACCCAGCGGTCCTCTCAGACGATGGTCATAAGCTCATCCGGTATCTCCCGCTCTCTCCACTGAACCTGCAGCATCCTGTCAATCACACAAAGAAGACTCATCAGGCTCATGTCAAACAAATAGTCCTTCCCCTTCCCCTACCAAAAACCGACTAGCGCGATCCAAAACCGCGACTGTCAGGCCCTAACCCGCGGTTTCCGACCGCAGCTATCAAGCCTACAGTCGCGGTTCCTAGCCGCAACTGTCAGGCCTAAGCCCGCGGTTTTCGACCGTGGTTGTTTGGCCTACAGTCGCGGTCCCTGACCGCGGCTATCAGGCCTACAGTCGCAGTCCCTAACCACGGTTGTCCGGCCGAAACCCGCGGTCCACCCACGTGGACTGCACAAACGGTACCCTGGGACCCACTACCCTCCCCCTGAACCCAATTACAATGCAGGTATGAGTTTGACAGAATACCTGTATCTCCCGAATCTGAAATCGGTCGGTCGGATCGTTCAAAAATGCCACCTCAGCTCTGGTCCACTCTGATCACTAGTCATAGTCAAATAGTACAAATGCCACATGTCATGTTGGGCCCACTTACTATTTATAGTCTGTTGACCTTTTTCTTGTTTTGGCCATTCTGAACCCATACGGAGTCCGTTTTCCGAACCGTTTCCACCATTGGAACCAACACAACGAGACCGTCATGATGCTCACCTCGTTGCATTATTTTTTCTATGTCATTTTTTGCCCATTTTTTAGACACCACTAGTCATCTCGGTTTGCGCGCCACTTCGGCCGTTCTCTGTTTTTCCCACTGTTTATATCGCTGGATTCATTTTTCCGAGCTCGTGATGATGCTTGAGATCATTTCTCGCTCTCACTTGGTACAATTTCAACATTGTGTCCTAACACCTTGCTGCCTCGATTTGTGTGCCACATCGGCCGCCATCAGATTGTTCCACAATTTTTACATGAGCCATCCACTCCTGTCACACTGCAAATGTTTCGTTATTTTACCCCCATTCATTCACCCCGCAAGGAGGCCCACCAGTGTTCCCCCCCCCACCCTCATTCCTGGTCATCATAAATGTTCCTTGATTGAACACTTCCTCCTTGCCTGGCCCTCCATTACTTCAGAGTCTTCTTATTTGCTTTCAGACTCCTTACAATTGAAAGCAACCATGAACATGAACTGTCATGGGCTCGTCCAATCCACACGACAGTACCATTCCAGCCATTCAGAGTCTTCTTATTTGCTTTCAGAGTCCTTAAAATTGAAAGCAACCACGAGCATGAACTGTCTTGGGCTCGTAAAATCCACACGACAGTACCATTCCATTCATTCAGAATCTTCTTATTTGCTTTCAGACTCCTTAAAATTGAAAGCAACCATGAGCATGAACTGTCCTGGGCTCATACAATCCACACGATAGTACCATTCCATTTCTTCAGAGTCTTCTTATCGCTTTCAGACTCCTTAAAATTGAAAGCACCCACGAGCATGAACTATCCTGGGCTCTTAAAATCCACACAACAGTACCATTCCACTACTTTCGAGTCTTCTTATCGCTTTCAGACTCCTTAAAATTGAAAGCAACCACGAGCATGAACTGTCCTGGGCTCGTATAAATCCACATGACAGTACCATTTTATATACACACTCCTTCTCGTTCCCTAACCCATGAAGCAGTCCCCTCATGCCTCTTGGCACCATGATTGATCCTCCCGGCAGCACCCCCAATTAGGTCGCCTTTGTTCAGAGTATTCTGCAGTCTCCTGCCATTTTACCACAGCTTGAGTCTCCCTCAGCCCAGTCACCTTCCAGATGCAACACAGCTATGATCCCCTTACCACTCGTCAGTTTCGTATGCTGCCCAATCATCCCCGCCATCATACTCTGAACAAAGGAAGTTTGAGTCCACCCACTCTACTTGCCCAGTTATTCCCCCCAGTTTCTCAATCCCACTATCAGTACTATCACATTTCGGTTTTCCACCTCGTGCTCCTGTCAAGGAAACATCATTTCTTTGATAGTTGCAGGTCTCCCTCTATCGACGGCAGCCCCTCTATTCCAGAGGATAGACCCGGAGGCCCCTGCGCCTTGGACTCATCACCATCTATGGTGAGTGCCTACGGACCATTTTGGGAGGATTCATCATTTCCTTTTCGAATGGTTGTTTCTCACATGCTCGACTTCAACACCTTGATCACATCGTTGAGAATCGCACAGGATTTATATCCCTTCCATTATTTGTCGAAGACCCCGGATTTCCCCCAACTCTAGCACATTGGTGAGTCACTTCGGAACGCCCAGTTATATGTTCCCATGGATGTCTGGGCTGCGTTGGCAATTGTATTCGGAAGCCATCCAGTTCCATGCTTCCTTGAGTACCCAGTTCAGTTCCAGTTCAGTGTACCATTGCGAGTATGACCCTTTTCACTCTGGTCCTGCAGCTCATCAGTTCCTTTGGTACCACATTCAGTAGCACTGCTGTCATTCCAGTGCATCAGTTTTTCAGCTCAGACATGATCATCCCAGCAGTATGTCCCAGATTTGAGTCCCTTCTAGACTCTTATGATCTACACAGTGGTTTTTTATGTATCTTACAGGTCCCTCTTTTTTATGTTTATGTATCTTGATACGAGCATGGGTATGCCTGCCTCGTCCATATATTGAGATTCTTCCTCATTCAGTATTTGAGGCCATGTATATGTCAGGTCCCCATATTTTGGACCCCATTGTTATTATTGTGTTATATCCTGATATGAGCATGGGAATGCCCGCCTCGTCCATATGATCAGATGATTCCTCATCCATTATTGAGGCTATGTACTTTTTAGTTCTTGCAGTTGGTTCGGGATCATGGTTCCGGGCTTCAGTTCGTTTCTTCTGTTCTCCACACCCCAGGAAAACCATGCATGACTTATGATGTCCATCGGTCATACGATGAGCTCCTGCCCTCGCACATCAGGGGGCAATCTGTTAACACCCAAAAAGTGTTCACTACCTCATCTACCCCATTACATGGCTCATTTGTCCATTTTCCTACCATATTTCCCTTGAGAACCCATAAAACCATTTAAAATGCCTCCAAAAGGCCAAAAAACCCCTTTTTCCTCCAAAAATATCCAAAATTCCTCTAAAAAAGAAAAATCCCCAAAAAGGGAAGAAAAAATATAAAATAATGAGGAAAAAAGAGGAAAAGAGGAAAAAACCCTAAAAAGCTGCCCTAAACCATATGGTTTCCAAAAACCATGGGCCAGCACTCCACCACTAAAAAACTATAAATAAGTGATGGAGACCCCTTATTTCACATCCACAATCACAAGCATCCTTACTCTGCCAAAATTGCTCTTGAAACCCTAGCTCACCCTTTGAGCTACTTTCACCATTGACAGCCCCTTTTGGCCCATTTCCACCACCGGAGAAAGAGAAGGAGCAGCTGGAGCTCGGAGCAACCTCTCGGATCAGCGCAAGGGGCTTCACCAACCTCCACATCGGAGGTAATATCAATAAAAAACCATTCTTTATATTTTGCTGTTTTGTTTCATGCACGTGTTTTAGATTAGTTTTTATTCCTATTTAGCATTTTTATTTCCATTTTATTGAACTGCTACTAAGGAGTCCATTCTCCTTAGTAGGTGCTCATTCGCACAAGCTAGGGGTAAAACCCTAGCTACAGTATTCTTCTTCTTCATGTGTCTTGGGATACTGCTCTACAGATAACTTTACACCTACATGAATAGGAACCTTGACCAGCTTACTTTCCTGCATGTGAAATCTCTGTAGTACGGTCTCAACATATTTTATTTGATTTAAACCGATCATCTTGTTTACACGATCTCTTCTTATCTCCATTCCTATAATGAATTTTGTAGCACCGAGATCTTTGATATCAAATTTGGAGGACAGTTGAGACTTCACCTCCTTTATAACATCTTTGTTGTTTCCAATCAGCAACATGTCATCAACATATAGTACTATGTTAATGAAGTGATCACCAACCTATTTAGAATATACACAGTTTTTGGCTTTTCTTCTCACAAACCCCAATCCATGTATCTATGTGTCAAACTTTTGGTACCGCATCCTTGGAGATTGCTTTATACCATAAAAGGAATTCTTTAGTTTACATATGAACTCATTCTTTCCCTTTACTATGAACCCTTATGGTTGTTTCATGTATATTTCTTCTTCTAGATCCCCATGTAAGAATGGTGTCTCCACATCCATGTTTTTTACTTCAAGATCAAAAGAAACAGCAATAGAAAGAAGAAATCTAATAGAATTTAATTTTGCAATTGGAGAAATTTTTTCACCAAAATCAATTCTCTCTACCTAAGAATATCATTTTTCTACCAAGTGGGCTTTGTACTTCTCCACTTTACCTTCTGCATTCAACTTTTTTTTAAATAGCCATTTTCTCCCAACGGCTTTTCTTCCAGCTGGTGACTGGACTAGATTCTAAGCTTCATTTTTATCCAAGGAATCCATTTCTTCAACCATGGCCTTTTTCCATAGATCATTATCCTCTGAATCAATAGATTCCTTCATGTTTCTAGGATCATCATCAGTAATAGACATAGAAAAATGAGAGCGAAAATCAGGAGGGGAATACCTTTCTGGTTTCCTTCTTTCTCGAGATGATCTCCTCAAACTAGAGTATGAGTTTATTCTTATTCCGATTCAGCTTCTTTTGTTGAGTCAAATTCTTCACCTTCTAACTCAAACTCTATTTTCTCTGGTTCCTTTTCCATTGGATTTACTTCTTTTCTGGGGTCTTCTTTGACCTCTTGAAACACAACATCTCGACTGTAAACAGTCTTCTTAGTTATAGGATTCAAAAGCTTATAACCTTTCATACCATCTTTATAGCCAATAAAGATACACTTCTCAGCTTTGTTATCCAACCACTTATACTATGAAATGAAAACTCGACACAGTTCTTGTTTTTCTCTCTCCTAATATTAGTATCTATTATTACCTTTGTTTCAAAAAGCGTTGATACCGATATCACACATTTTCATTTAGAGGCATTTTTTTGGGCATTTGACTAATCTCTGTCGTAAATTATTTTTAATTTCTATTTTCAAGTTTTTTTTTAGAAATTTAACAAAATATCATACATTTAGAAACAAGTTATAATGTAAAACATATGCATTTTGCAATTTTTTATTTAAAATAAGACAATTTTATTGACAAAATTGTAAAATTTTCAAGAAAATAAATATATTTAAAGTCACATTTGATGGATTTTCATATTTTTTTGTATAAAAAGGATACCATTTTATATTATTTTACAAAAAGTGGCCATTCACCTAAATTCAAGAAAAACTATACCATATATATGTAAATAACATAATAAAAACATTATATATAGAAGTTTTATTTCTAAAATAAAGTCTGAAAGTCAAAACATTACAAATATATCTTGTCAAAAAGTTGTCAAAGTTCACATTTTCTTCAAGACATGAAACCAACCAACAATATCATGCAGGCCAAATTCTTCATCGAAATTGGAATTTTATGAGCTTGGATTTCTTCATGGACATCAATTTCCTCTTTCATTATGTCTTCAAGATGCCCAAAGTGCTCCTCTACAAACATCCCTCCTAATAGGGGTTGAAACTCTTTTAACATCTTCGACATAAGTGTTTCATTAAAATTAAAAAAATTACATTAAAACAAATTGCATCAATATTACATTAAATTGAATTGGTCAATATAAATGAATGCAAATAATCACTTCAACTTATTCAATGCATTTATTCAATTTTTTCCTTGATCTCTATTCATGTCGAATTATTTTTACCCAATGAATGCAAATGACCTATTCAACTTATTCAATGCATTTGTTTTTGTGAATAGACATAATGGCTTCTTGCTAATGATGCCATGTTCATTATTGTCACAAAATATAGTAAATAGAGCAAAGCCATGGTTTTTATTACAATTGCATTTATTCAACTTATTTCATGATCTCTATTCTTGTCGAATTATATTTACCCAATGAATGCAAATGGCCAATTCAACTTATTCGGTGTGTTTATTTTTGTGAATAGACATAATTGCTTCTTACCAATGAGCCTATGTTCATTACTGTAACAAAATATAGTAAATAGAGCAAAGCCATGGTTTTTATTACAATTACATATTTTAAATTTTGTTTTTATGTTTTGTGGTTGGGAAAATGTAAATTAGAAAGTATAATTACTGCAACTTTTTCTCTTATATATGAAATTTTTTATTATTTAATTGTAATTAATATTTAATTAAGAAAAATCCATTTACAAAATAAATATTGATATAGATAGTTGGCATAGCAAGACCATTGTTGGTGAATGGTATGAACTATAACAATATATACCAATTATTTTGTTATTGAACATAATAATATATACCATGGGGACAATATAGTAATAATTATAACAAATAAAGAATAAGTAGGTGTGGTATGGCTTCCATGAGAACATTCTGACACATAATCCATGTTTAACTGATGAAGCAAATCCATTTCTCTTTGTTGGGAACACCTCCATTCACAATGGTCACCAGGTAGTACCCTGATGGAGCCACAACTGAGTTGAGTGGAGCAGTCAAACCAACTAAATACCTGTACTTCCCCTTCATAATGGGTGTGGCTACGAGAGAGTCCATTCTCTAATTCATGGACCAATTATGCGTCGTGAAGGGAAGGGAATATGCATGGAAATCTATATTCTTGCTCGGCCTCCTTGAAAGAGAGAAACACGCGATGAATTTCAACCCGTAATTTTTCTCCCTCTTCAAAATGGAAGCGTTGTGCACCCTCTTGAAATCATAATGAGGATGCCTATAGTAATAAATGTATAGTTCCACTATGTGCTCGATAGAAAATGCCATGCCGGAGAACCAATATCCATAGTTTAAGTTACTTTCGGCTACCGCAACACGTCAGTTGGGAAACACATTAACATTGGAATGATACATTATTAGGGTTTTAGTGGGATCTTGGACTATGAACCTCCTCCCTTATCTCTCCCTCATCCCTGCCTTACATCCATCCTCCCCCGTCCTCCGCCATATTCCTCCCTCCTCCATCATTGAGCTGAGTTGGGCACAAAAGGGTCGCCCCTCACGAGCGACACGATTTTGAAATGCAAATATTTATAGTATGGAATGGTGGAATCGAACCATCAACCTTCTACATTATTGCAGATCTGCTCTACCATTGAGCTAAGACCCTGCAACTTTTTGAAATACCAAAACTTGACCTCCTATTTTAAAGTATTGTAGATGGATTGTGTTAAAATTGATCAAATTTTGAAGTCTATGTTACCATCAAAATTAGATATAATATAACAATTATAGTATAATATATTTAAAAAATCAAGAGAGTTATCACACTAAATACAAACTTTGACATTTTGTCCTAATCCATTACCATATGTTAAAATAACTAAGAGTTTCAATCTTTCATAAATGTTTGGATCATTTTGTTGCCTTTCTTGCAATGAATTATCTTTTCCAAAACCTTATGGTCTTCCTTGTAGGGTTTAACATTAAGTTTATAAATGGAATAGTAATTTGCAATGAATTATATTTACCAAAACTTTATGGTCTTCCTCTCCACGTGCCCCATTGTAGGATTTAACATTAAGTCTATAAATGGAATACCAATGCACAACGTCTTAATTAAGATTCTCTTTGATCAATTACCATATATTTGGAGGAGAGACCCTGAGTGGCTTGATATAACACGTTGGAACTAGGTATTAAGTTCATCTTGGCAAGAGAATGCTATGATATACCGTGGCTTCTTATATTTTTGGGCACGCAAAATTATATACAGGTTCTCATGGAGTTGTCTTTGTTTTGACAAATTTAATAGTTTATGAACATGAACCATGCTCAATTCAATGAGAATGGTAGGTTGAATAATGATCTGAGTAAATGTTGTTATGCTCAACAAACATCATGAGAGGAAATATGCATGCGAGATGATAGCTAATAATAATATGATTCTTGCCGGATTTATGCATTGATAGAAGGTGACGATCAATAAAAGATGGCGTATCCCTGAAATGCATATCAAGCCTCGTATGCCTCAAATCTATATATACAAGCTATATTTCCATGGAAACGTCTTCTTCAGGGTTGATTCTTGTTATCCAAAGGGGTTCTCCAAAATGTTTGCAACACGCAGTTCAAATATTCATGACAAAGAACTTCAAATATTCAAATCCCTCATTCTTGATATTAAAATAGAAACTAATTCTTCGCATAGAACAAGGTTATAACTCAAACAATCCATGGGAATGATCATTCTAGCTCATTATCGAATGAATTCATGTTATTTGCTTTTGTTTTTGCAATAAACACACTTGAACCAACAATGGATTTCAACGTTAATGTCAATGAACCATGATATATTCAATGAAGCATGGGCAGAAATGCTACCGGTAGCACCACTTTTTGATTTGGAGGTGTTTTTGGTGTTTTTTTCACAAAAATAAGAGTTTTTATGGATAGAGTTCTCGTTTTGAGTATAAATTTCTCATCAATTTGTATAACATGTTTTGAGTTTGAGGTTGAAAATTGTGCTAATCTAAAACTCATTCCAAGTGAGATTGTGCCCTCCTTTCTTTATTCTTCATTCTCTTAAAGGTTATTTTTCTGGATTATGAATTTTTCCTGCCGCTAGAATTATAATATTTATCTAGATAAAAAAGAGCAATACAACACTCTTAGATTAAGGTATTTTTAAAAGATTACTTGAAATTTTTTAATGTTTTGAGATATTTTGTTAATCACATTGTTAGCACCCATTATAAATTGTAAATTACTGTAAAGGTATGGACGATATATCTACATTTTCATATTCTAGGTAAACAACATTTTGTAAATGTGATGATTGAAGTGCTAGGAGGTTGGAGTTGATTTCTTTATTACTCTTCCTAAAAAATATTTAGTTCTTTTAAAGGTGGGAAGTCTTGTTGGTGCATCCATATTAACAAGTTGGATTGTTAAACAATCATTCTTTGAGGTGAAGTAGGAAAACAATTCCTTTTGGTGGTTTAAGGTAATGAAGTCCAAACATTTCATAGTAAAGTCAAGAAATTAAAATTGGGGAAGAAGTTGTCATCAAGCATTGGGACATAATCCTATAAATGTACTAAGGGTTGTGTTTACAAAATTTAATGGAGAGAGAACTATAAGATTTATGAATAAGTTCAATGAGCTTGTAACCAAACTCAAAATTAACCTCAACCCAATATAATGGAGGCAATGGAATTTAGGAAGGGGAGTGTTAGACCCAAATTAGATAAATAAATCAATTCTCAACTAAGAGGCAAATCATATAACCACAAACCCCACATCACCCCAACTATCATTATATTGAGGCAACAACAATGGATAAGGGTGTATAGTTGAGTCAATTGGAAAGGAGAAACTGCTTACAAGAGTATGGAAGACATTGGAAAATATTCGGATTAAAAAGGTAGGGAGATAAATATATAAGCCTCATGCCAACCAAGCCTAATGGCCAAATATATTTTCTATAATACTATATGTTACATAAAATGAACTTAAGATGGAATAAATTGTTAATTAATGGGTATTCCAACATCTACAATCTAATCATACAATGTTCAAAATATTGAATGAATAAAACATGATGACTGCAAGTTGTTGAAATTAAATTTTGAGATGTCTATTTTATATCGTTGATGACTGCACTCATGTTGATTAAATTTTGTTATCAACAAATCCTACTCTCCAAGAAGAAGACATAGGCTCAATACCTATCCTATGTTATTCTTGCATCTATCAATAAATCTTATTGGATACAATACCTACACCTATAGACTGTGGGATGAATGTAGAAGATCGTGTGTAATGAGAACTAAGGCACAAACATACACTAGATACCATAGTCATATGTGTATGGTGTTTCAATACCATGTATTCCTCCAAGTGAAAATTAGGACATAACAAAGCAAGAAAAACCTTGTAATATGAGCTTCAAAATACGTAACCAAATGATCAAGGTCTTGTGCATAAAAATTTGGGTTTGGTTTTTTTTATGAAAGAATGTTAATCTTAATAGTTTGCTCCATGATTTATGTTTTTTAGAGTATAAAAAAGAATAATTAATTTTATTTTGTTTAATATCTCAAACGGTGAAACTAATTGTGATGGGATGAATATGATGGTGTTTTTTCTTAAATATATATGTGTATTTATTGTCCTAAATATTTTATTTAATATAGAACAACTTATAATTATTTGGTATTTTCAAATTCAAGCTTAATTGTCCAACTTCCTTTATATATTTCTTTGGATTTTTTTTTCAGTTTCATGTTGACAAATGATCATAATGACCACTCCACTCACTAAATGGAGTGGAGAAAATTTAAGCTACAAGTTGAGAGTTTCCTATGTGATTGGGGATGGTTTTAGGGATTTTGATGTTAATATTAAATGTGTAGACATGTTTTGGACATCATCTATAACCTTGATGTGACTGTCCATTTTGGTGAGGGAAAACGTTAAGAGTTATCTATTTGTCAATTGAATTTAATAATATTACCTTACCAAAAGGTAATTAAAAGAACATGTATGTAGATATCACCTTACCAAAATCCATACTCTCCTCTAGATGCACTGGTTTGAGATAAGTGACTATCACTAAGTATGAGATTGAAAGTTGTGCTAAATTAAAGCTAGTTCAATGCAAGATTGTGCCCTCCCTTCTTTCTTTTCTCTTCATGATATTTATTTTTCTAATTCAACCCATGCTATGTCTCTCCAATTAGAGGACCTCCTCAAAAAACCTCCTCAAGGGATGGCTATCCATAAAACAACATAAATGAAAAGTTGGATGCATTAGATGTGGAATATTCTTCCTTAAAATAACATTGACTAGGTGAAAACAAGCCTCCAAGAGTGGAAGAATACGCCAAATAAGAAAGGGAAAAATTTCCAAATTCATCTAGTAGACTAAACACCAATAAATGAATGTAGTAAGGTGTGCTAGAGGTTTTAAATGAATTGAGATTTTATCATCAAACACCAAAAAAGGTCTACAAGTGTCACAGTTGTTCTTTCTTCTTACTGGAACAGACCGCTTTACATAACATGACAAGTAATGGTACAAAGCATTCTATGGACCCTAATCTTGCTATCAACCTATCATAAGAGTATGTTGGTTGTCACAAGTTTGAAAACAGGGCACTACTACTAGTACATTTGTTGTTCTTGTCATGTAAACTGATGGGACCTATTATTTTCCCCTATTATGTCTGAAATTACTACAAGAATATCCAACCCAGTATACCATAAAATGAGAACTCTATACAAAGAACAAAAATTGTAGCCATAAAAATTCATATTTTTGCATTAAAAACACAAAAAAACAACCCAAAAATGAAAAGTGGTGATACCGGTATCATTCTTTTTTTGCGGGGGTAAATCAAAACGTTTTCGTAATCATGGGTGTTGTCGTTGCAATTGAAACCTTAATTAACCCCTAGCTTGAAAAGGGAACCTCCTAGAATAACGATCATTTTATTTTTGAAGTTTAAATTTTTTTAAAATAGCTTTAATTTTTTTAAGGAAGAAGACAATCTTAAAAATTTTCAATTTAAAACAAGTTAAAAAAATCAACATCACTTTACAACATTATACAATTTATTTTAAAAAATATAAAAAATAAAAACAATAAAGTTTTATGTAACACCCCAGATTTGACCCCGTTTGCATTAAAAATGTATATTATGTTTATATTGTATTTAATTGTGGTGTGGAGCTAAAGGAAAAATCCCCACCATTGATTTATCGTTTTAGGTTCGATGATTAAAATCATTGCCGATGGTATTTCATGCTAGCTGACACATTATAATTTTGGACATCATGTAAATTATGCAATTTAATTAAAAACCCACAACCAGCTATGTCAATGCAACAAATAACGAGATGGGGGCATGATTTCCTAAGGATAGGGGTGGGGAATATTTAACCTCCAAGCCAACGGGGAAAATACAAGTGTCAAAAGGAGAACCCATCAACTTCCAACCACCTTTTTCTTATATTATTCCCCAACCAATTAAATTCTCCAAAAGTTAGCTGGCCAGTTATTTCCTTAGGGCTTGGGGAGTATGGGCAGCCGTCAATTCTGGAAAGGATGTCAGCCTTGACCACACGCTTTCCCAAGGGAAATTTTTTTTCCCATTTTCCCTCACATGGAAGAGAGCAGCCACATACTACTCATGCACAGGAGATTTTATTCATGCCCTCACGCGCAGGAAGGAATTTTTCTTCATGCACTCACGTGGCTGAGCTTCCTCACGTTTTTGGTTTGCTGTGTCTTTTCCCTCATGTGGGAAGTCATTTTCTTCAATTTTCCTAGGCTAGGGATTCATTTTTGTAAGGATCAGTGGGTGGGTTTCCTCCCCCACGATTTGGTTGCATTTCCCCATTGTTTTCCAAGCTAGAAATCGTTTTTGGTGATGCCCAACGAGTGGGAGAAGAGACCCATGATTTTCTTGGGTGTTGTTGAGTCCATTTTTTCCATGTTAGGGCCAAAACATCCCTGGAAATCAATTTTTTGTTAAGTGGTTGTTTCCACCCATCTTGGCAATTCGTTTTGTTGCCAAAACTATTTCCTCAACCCATAATTGTGTATCTTGTTGTGTATGCATCTATGTTTTTTTCGTAACTAAATTGGGAGTGGAAGTGGGGTCTAACCAGCTTGATAAACCTAGTGTGTGAAGGAACCTCACAGACAAATCTAGGGGTCTAGTTTTCTTCTTTGCACACCCTGAATAGCACTGGAAGGGAAGGAATAGCCTGAAGGATTGTGTATCAAAGAAGGCTATGCTTCCTTGTGTTGGATGTGTAGGTGTTCTAGAAGCCAGGATAGATATGGTGTAGGTATCCATAGCTCTGTGGTTGAGCTCACTAGCTTAGAAGTCAGCCTTTCGAGCTCCTTTGCATCATGATAAACCCAACTTTGTTGGCTTGGCTAAATTTTGTGGTATCCTTGGCTATGTGTGAGCCTACAATTGTTCCTTATTCCTTGTGGGAATCATACCCAACTCAGGGGTAGAATTGTTGTTGATAGATTGATGAGCACACTGGCCTATGGTTGGGTGGAACGTTGCAGTGACATAGCTCGTTGCACGACGAGCTTCGCTTCCAAGATATGTATTCTTGTGTTTAAATCTCTGTATTTACGTTTGCTAATGAATTAAGATGAACATGTGAACGAATGGAATGTATTTGTTTCTGTTGTATGTTAAATATTTATACATCTGCATATTTTTTTATTTCCAATGCATTTTTATATTACATTCATGGGGCTAGTTTTCTCGGATTAGATAGAAGCAATTGTCGCGTCCTCTCTCTGGTAGAGGGGTGGGGACGTGGCATTTTATTAAAAGAAATTGTAATTATTTTAAAATGAAACAAAAAATTAACATTTAAAACAAAAATTTGAGAAAAAATTAGCTTTTTTAAAACATATAAAAATATATATAAAAATTTTAAATCTATTATATAAAATTTGAAAAAAAAAGGAAAAAAATGAAAAAATGAAAAAAACAACAAACAATTTTTTTTTAAGATTTAAACAAAAAATTTAAAAATAAATAAAATTTCAACAAAATTTAAAATTTTAGAAAAAAAACTCCCAAAACCATTCCCTCTTTGTTTCCCATACCTCCATTCCACCTTCCTCCCCTCCCTCTCCCTCTCACTCTCCCTCTCCCCATTGTCTCCCCTCCCTCTCCTCCTCGGTGACCTCCCTTTCCCCCTCCTCCCCCCCTCCACACCACCCTTTTCCCCCACCACACCACCTATTTCCCTTCTTTCTCCCACCTCTACTCCACCTTCTTCTCGATCGAGGTGAGAGGGATTGGAAGGAAGAGAGAGGGGGAAAGGGGGTAAGGGGTACAAGGATGAGGAAAGGGGTACATGGAGGGGGAAAGAGGAGGCAGTGAGAGGGAGGGAGGTAGGGGGGGAGGTTGGGAAACAAGGGGTAGAGGGAGGGGCTACAGGGAGGAAGATGGATCGGTGTGGATAGGGAGTGGGGAGGGTAGGGAAGAAGGCTAGGAAATATGAGGAGTGGTATGAGGAGGGGAAGGGAGGGGGAGGAAAGGGGATCCAGAAGAGTTGTTATGGAGAAAATATTCCTATGGCTTGGTGTGGACCACAACAGATATGATAACACCAGAAATCAAATCTATTCTCAAATATGTTAGATGAATTAAAGAAGCTAACAACGAAGGGATGTAAATCATACCTCAACTAGATGTTCGAAGAAGACCACCGTTGGGATCACAATCAAATGCTTGTTCCTTAGACTTTGTCCTCAACAAAAAATGTATATCAAAGCATATAAAATATATTAAATGTTAACCTTCAAGCTATCATAATCCATTTAAACATGAATAAATTAACTATACCCATGGGTACAGATATAAGCAATTGCACATGAAATTTGGAGGAGAAATGAATATTTCTATTAATATAAAAATAGAGATACAATGTGACAAACTCTGTTGAAACCGAGAAACCAAGTTCCTCCACCTCAGCCTCCACCACTAACCACTTATACTATGAAACAAGAACTCGACATAGTATTCATTTTTCTCTCTCCTAATTTTAGTAGCTATTATTACCTATGTTTGAAAAATGGTTGATACTAGTATCACACATTTTCATTTTGAGGCATTAGTTTGGGCCTTTGAATCATCTTTGTCCTAAAATATTTTTAATTTCTATTTTCAAGTGTGTTTTTTAGAAATTTAACAAAATAACATACATATAGAAGCAAGTTATAATGAAAAACATATACATTTTATAGTTTTTTCTTTAAAATAAGACATTTTTATGGACAAAGTATGACATTTCTATTCACAAATTTGTAAAAAATCCAGAAAATAAAGGCATTCAAAACCATTTTCAATGTACTTTTAGAGACACTATGTATAAAAAATTAAACCCCCTGTAGCCCCCTAAACCCCCTCACATTACATTTAAAAATAAATGATTTTTTTTTAAAACCCTTAAACCCCCCACAACATTATATTAAAAAAAATACATTAAAAAAAATATCCCCTCTAACCCCCTACACCCCCTCACAACATTACATTGAAAAAAAATTTAGAAAAAGTATACCCCTAAACTCCACCCCACCCACACAACATTACATTAAAAAAATATAAATAAATAAAATTATAAATCCTCCCCCTAACCCCACAACATTACATTTAAAACAATACTAAAAAATAATTATTTAATCCCATAACCCACTAAACTCTGCCCTAAACATTATATTAAAAAAAAAAATCTCGTCCCTCCCTTCTCCCTCCTCTCTTCCCAGTTGCCCTCCTCCTCCCTTCCCTGCGGTCGTCCTCCCTCAACAAATTTGTAAAAATTCCAGAAAATAAAGACATTCTAAACTATTTTCAATGGATTTTTAGAGATATTATGTATAAATATGATACTATTTTATATTATTTTCCAAAAAGTGACGATTCACTTAGATTAAAAAAAATGATACCAGGTGATTCTATGAAGGTGGGTAACACTTTTTGGCCAAATTTGGTGATGAAAACCTTATTTTTTAGTCATGTGCTAAATAGAATCCCTCGAAACGTATATATGCCATGTGAATTTTGACTTGCAGTAAAAAAAAAATTGTAGAATATTATGTTGGCTTCCCAATGATATTTTTTTTTAATATTTCGATGTCATTTAATGTGTGAAATTTCGTATTTAATGAACTGTGTGACTTTTAAAATTTGAAGAAGTTAATAAGTGGCTCATGTCCAACCCCAATAATTCAATATAACATTAATAATTTAAAATATATATATATATATGAGCATGATCTGCACAAAATGCACTATGGTCTGCATATTTTTTTGTTATTTTATTTCACAATATACAATTATTTATTATTTTTTGAAAGTGACCACATCTGATTTCAGCATCATTTTATCTACATGTGTGTCCATCCCTGCTTTTTTCACTAGTTTCAAAAATTGAAAAATCAAAGATACCCTTTTGAAGAGGACGTGTCAATGTGTGGGTTGTGCATTTTTAAGAAATTTTTGGATGTGTATTTTTTACCTTGCTTTTTTTCTTTCAGCTGCTTCGAAGTTGTTGTGAGGTTTCTAAGTGTAATTTTTAGAACTAATTAAAAAAAAAACATATGAATTCCAAAACACGTGCATGATACCTAAATGGATAGAGCATTCGGTGATGAATCTATCGGTATGAACTTCACTCAGTTATGTGCCATGAATGCAGTGTTTACACCCCTAGAAGACACTTAAAAACATTGATTTTCCTATAAGAGGGCTAATTCTCTATTTTCCAGGCCCTTGATCGAGGTATTAACATCCCTCGATCGAGGTTTTTAAATAAGCTCGATCAAGGTTTTATTAAAACCTCGATCGAGCTACCGTTTAAACCTCCTTTTTATAATTTTTTTTGCACAAGGACCTCGATCGTGGCCTTAAAACCTCGATCAAGGTTTTTTTTAAACCAAGATCAAGGTCTTAAAACCTAGATCGAGGTTTTTTTAAAACCTAGATCAAGGTCTTAAAACCTAGATCGAGGTATTAAAACCTAGATTGAGGTATTCTTAAAACCTGGATCGAGGTTTTGTTAAACCCTCGATCGAGGTGTTGTGACCTCGATCGAGGGTTTAAAATTGCTCGATCAAGGTATGTTTTTGTGGTTTTTTCGAAAGCGCCTTGCCAAAAAGTGTAACCCAGCTCCATGGACGCACCTAGCTAGTACCACATATTTGTAAATAACATATTAAAACATTATATATAGAAATTTTATTTCTAAAATAAAGTATGAAAGTCAAAACATTTCTAATATATCTTATCAAAAAGTTGTCAAATTTGACGTTTTCTTCAAGGCATGAAACTAATCAACAATATCATGCTGGCCAAATTCTTCCTTAAAATTGTAATTTTATGAGCTTGGATTTCTTCAGGGACATGAATGTCCTCTTCCATTGGGTTTCATTTCCAAACATCCCTCTTAATGGGGGTTGAGACTCTTTTGACATCTTCGCCACAAGTGTTTCACTAAAATTATAAAAATGACACATTAAAAAAATTACATCAATATTACAATAAAAAAAATCCAAAAATCTAACCCTCCCCCCACATTACATTTAAAAAGATAACAAAATTTAAAAACCTGCTAACCGTGACATCAAGATTACTTAAAAAAAATAAAAAAAATAAAACCCCCCTTAGCCCCCCTAAACCGTCTCACATTACATTTAAAAATAAATCAAATTAAAAATTAAAAACCCCTAAACTCTCCACAACATTATATTAAAAAAATTACATTAAAAAACAATATCCCCTTAACCCCTACACCCCATCACAACATTACATTAGAATTTTTTGTTTAAATGATAACCCCTAACCCCTAAACTCCACCCATCCACACAACATTGCATTAAAAAATATAAATAAATAATTCTAAACCCTCCCAAACACACAACATTAAATTTAAAAAAAATATTAAAAACTAATTGTTAAACCACCTAACCCTCTAAACTCCTCCCTAAACATTATATTAAAAAAAAAACCTCAACCCTCCCTCCTCTCATGCCTCCTCGCCCACCGCCTCCTCCCTTGCCCCAATTCATTATGCAGATATTAATTAAAAATAAATAAATCAATATATTATTAAAATCTTAATTTATATAAAAACATTCAATCACTTAAAACAAAAACTATACTAATTACTTTATCATATTTTAACATATAATAATATCTCTTAACCTAAATCAGAATATTTATCTATGAAATATTTTTGAAAAAAATGAAAGAAAAATATATTAAAATAATCTTTTCTACTTTTTAATTATATAGAACCGTAACTTTAAAAATATTTGAAAACCAACAAACCATTTACAAGAAATATATATCTATGAATTATTATTTTTGAAAAAAAATTAAAGAAGAATATATTATAAATTATTTTTTAATTCGTAGTTATATATTCTTATAAGAATTGATGGCCATTGAGTATACATTTTGCAGAATATATAACACATTAAGTATATAATACATGGAATGGATTCACGTACTATGAAGGAATTGTTTCTGTATAATATGAATTAAATTATTTTTTTTGAAAGAATTGAAAAAAGAATATATTATAAATTATTTTTTAATATGTAGTTATATATTCTTATAAGAATTGATTCCCATTGAATATACATTTTGAAGAATATATAACACATTGAATGGATCAAAATACATAATACATGGAATGGATTCACGTCGAATTAATTGATTTTTTTTTATAATTTGAATTTTGAAGAACATGTTATTTTATAAAAAATTTAAACTTTTGGTAATTTTCTTTTAATATACTTTAAATTTATAGCAATAGTATTTTTAATAAAAAAACCATATTTTCTAGAAATTGATTTTAATTTAAAAATCTTATGTTTAATCTTTTTTTACTAAGGAAGTCCTAATTTGGTAGCATCTATATAAATTGAGATCATTTCCTTTAAGTCATATACATACAAAATTAATTTTTATTTCCTTTCCTATTTATAGTATTAAATTTTATGACTACCTATGGTTGATTCTTCTTAGTTATTTTTCTTCCTTAGCTTTTAATCCAAGATTTAATTTTGCATAGGCCATTATCACTTACCAACCATATAAAATTGGTCTTTTCTTAAATTTATTGTCAGAGTTTTTAACATAAACCAAGTGGATTCAAACGAATATGAAGTTACAACTATTATAGATATCCACTGTTGTCACCATTTCCCCCTTGATCCTATGATGTATATCGGCCATACGATGAGATCCCTCTCTCACATATCAAGGGGGCAATCTGTTAACACAAAAAATGGTTCACCTAGCTCTCTATGGTCCAAACCATAATTACACATCATTACCCCACCATTATTTCCTCCATTTTTACCTTCATACCCATTTGGATCCATTTCCCATTTTTTACAACAACTAGTGGAGATGACTGGAGAACTAGACCGTGGAGCCAATGGACCATTTCCTCAAACGGCTACAGTAGCCCACATTATAGAAAGGTATGATTGTTCTTTTTTTTATTAGTTAGTAAAATATATATAAAAAACAAAAAATATTGTTATTGTTGTTATCGTTTATTCCTTCAAGTCGAAGTTGAGAGATCCTTCGCACCATGAACTCTACCCTATGATCTGGTTGATCTAGGGTAGGTGTTTTTGCATGTGGTAGGGGAGAAATCCATACCACAGTTTTGGCAACTCCACTCAGTCGATGCCTTTGGATCTTTGTTTTTGCAGGTGTTTCCATTGGTTTGTTATAATTAGGTACCTTCAATCATCACAGATCTGACCCCCTCGCGATAGATCCAAACCGGTATTGTCTTCGTGCTTTACCCCCGACCCAACTCATCAGTCTTTTCTTCAAAATTCTTCACTTACATCCAGTTTACACTTCTTCGATAGAAATTTGTGACCAGGTCAGACCTTTTTTCCCAATAAGCATGACCTAGATCATGCTTTTTGCCTTGATAAGTGAGAGCTGGACCAAAAATCCATATCGCACTTGTCCCGGCTCCCAGACTGACCCCGTTGCTATTGTGGCCCATTTTGTGTGACCTATTGCACAAAAACCATTGTTTTGTGCGACCTAAGTCCGTCCGCTGATTTTCTGTTCCGATCACGATTGTTTAATAGTTCTGTGCGACTCCGATCGCACCTAGTCTGCTGGCAGGTGCAACCTGTAGTTTTTAAGTCCTTTTTAGTGATTGAGACCCTTTTTCCAGACCCCTTATCTGTGTTCTACCCCTTCCCAACCTGTTTCTATCCAGATCTTATCCCTTATATCCCCCATGTTTGTTTTGTGGTTCTATTCACCTTGTATGTGAGCCCACTTAGTCGAGCTTGATAGCTAAGACCCCCTTTGTGTTTCCTACAACTTGGTAAGTTCCTTATACTGTCATTTAGTTTTACTTATATGCATTTGTGTCTCGATCATGAGATCATTGGGGTTTTCACACATCTCACACCGTAAAGCTAAATGCTTGGTTCATGACCCCAAGCTAGCCTAAAAATTAAGTTAACTCAACCAAGATTATAACTTAATTTGAGGACCAAAACAATATTGAAGTTAAGTTAGGACATTGGGGATAGGAATCCAAATAACACCCCTTTTTCACTTACATTTGAGACATAGGTGTTGTCCATTAGGGTACCAAAATCATCTTATACTTGTTGACACGTTCGCAACCAGTTTGTCGGAGGGCCCCCAGCTTTGTGGGAGTAAGCCAGAACGAAGGGATTTTGGAAGTTAGGGTGGAATACCACACTCCATTATGCATCGACGCCTAACCCTTCATAGTCGTCATCCTGCATGTCGGAGTATACCAGGTGTCAAGGGCCACAGGGTTGAAGTGCTAGGAAACCACTTCGAACATGTCATGAACGAGGTAGCCTAGTTTCCATTCTTTCTAGGGATCTTATACTTGAGGTTCCTATCAGTAGTGGGATTCTCTTAACCTATTTTTCTTCCATTTTGTAATGTTTGACTGGGATTTTACCACACTGCAGAGGATACGATCTGTGAGGGTCTTCCATCTTGTAGCTAGTATTTTTCTTACACTCATACCCCATAGGTTAGTGCATTATTTTATTTCCAGTTAGTGTTTCTTGTTGTCTTTCTGTCTACTTTTTTGTAACATGTTGGTGTAGTACAGTTTTAGATCTTGCTTTTTATCCTACAAGCCACCATTTGTATGCTTTCCTTCTACACAGTCGGCTGTAGTTGGGTTTTTGAGCCTAGGTTTTAACACTCTTGTTCATACATTCATTACATAACACACCATTACATCATCATAACTCCACCACGCTGCTCACATAGGCTCAGGGGGCATACCCCTCAATTCGGTTCCTTGAACCACCATCATCGGATCCATATTCGACGTCATTCACTACCTTCAGATTCATATACTACATCTGAGTCTAATTCAAAATCCTAACAATTTGAACCTACCTTGTTAACCACCTATTGCAGCTGCAACAATTTCCCAAAATTCCAAAAAAATTTAGGACCCTCCTTTGCTTTGGATTAGTTGATTTTCTTATGTGTTTTCCTATGTTTGGATTGATCTACAACTTGCTTTAACGCTTGAAAAGATCCAATGTCTAATCAAACTTCATTGCTCTTGTTAAATGCATTTACAACATGTTTGAATCAGAAGGACTTGTCATTTCTTTCTCTGCCATTGCGGGTAGACTTTCTATTTTAACTTCGACTTTTCTCCCGTTTCGAGTGATTTCTATCGGCTGATTTTGTGTTTTGGCATCGGAACTTTTATCATTTTTTCTCTGCCGTTGCGGAAGGAAAACTGCTTCCTCTTCCGATCAGTGCTTTGATGTTTCGGATCCGTTTGTCATTTCCATCGATCCCATAAGTCACGGGCTTCCGCCCTTGCGGCTGCAGGGAGCCTTCTCCTTCCGGCGTTGCGGATGGAAAAACGCAATCTCTCCCAATTATAGCTTGAAGTTTTTCTCCCACTTTGATTGTTTACAATGAACCCGTGAGTCTTCGGCTGCCACCGTTGCGGCTGTCGGAAGTTTTCTCCTTCTAGTTGTTTGAGTTATTTTAAGCCCACCATTGCGGAGGGTCAGACCTTTTGTTAGCTCCGTCGTTGCGGCTGCCGAATTCTTTTCCTTTCCGATCTCTTAGACATTCCGCTTCCAACTTAAGGCCCGACGTTGCGGATGATGGTGTGCTTTACGGTTCCGCCGTTGCGGATGAAATAAATGCTAGCCCTTCCAATGTGTATGCGTGTTGCTTCCGACTTAACTTTACTTGTTGTGGATGGCTTTGCGCTTCGATCATCCGCCATTGCGGAAGGGCGTTTGCTTTCATCTTTCGATCCAAGAATGGTCTGCCATCCAATATGTTTGACCCCGCGAAGGGCTTAGTGTTTTAGCCTTCCTCCATTGCGGAAGAAAGCATACTTTCATCTTCCGATTCAAAAGCTCTCCGTCGTCCAATCTTTGCTCTCCCGTTGTGGTTGACTATATATACGGGGTCGAGGCGTTAGATTATTCTATTGTTATTTTTTGACCATCGTGCTCTGTCGCTATCGTGCTGTCGAGTGCTCGAGCTTGTTTGGACCCTAGTGCTTGTACCTGCGTCTAGGTGGTAGCTGTGGAAGCCCGACTATCTTCGTCCCACCTTACACCCCGGTTACACATCAGTGCCAGGTAGGCTTCGTTTTCCTTTCCCTTTCCATTGAACGTTTGGGGGTTATGCCTGCTACGGTGGTTTTTTTTCCCGGCCGTTTACTCGACCCCGTAATTGTCTATATATTTGGAGGATTTCGTATCATAGTAGACTGGTGGAGGGCGGTTTGACATGCGGAGTATTTTTCCCCTCACCGCCGTTTATTTTGCAACCCTGCGCGTAGAGAGTGAGGGGGTTTGGCGTAGATGGTTGTTACGCTGTCTGCGCCAAACCGCCCTGCGTAATGATAATGGGTAGGAGATAGGTTTGACATGGCCTTCCTTGGGGGTTTGGGACTGTTTGTGTTGTTTTGGGCTTCCGAGTCATTTGAACCCCAGTCGTTTTCATCCCGCGGTTCCACACGACCTTATTCGAGCTTAGTGTCGAACCCCTAGCCTGCTGAAAGGGATATGTCATTACTCTTAGTGGGTGAGCAGGGCGCCGTTGAAGAAAACCGCGTAGTTACCACTGTTTTTCCCACGCAGCAAAATGACTATGGAAAGCGCAGAGAGCCGAGATTTGTTGCATGTTAATGTAGATCTATTGTCGTTTGAATATGGTTGATAGAATTGTTTAATATGCTACAGCAGTGGTAGTTTGCACATTTTACTGTATACAACTATGTTTCATCATGCTAGACATAAACTAACTCACTGAACACTGCACATTGGGTTTTAATAGTTCTGTAGTTAGGCCATTTCAGGCTATACATGAATATATTTGCTTCATTGACTGATTGCTATCATGTTAATCATGGAAGAAATGGCACACTGCACATTAATGTATACCAATTTGTCACTCAGCCAAAAGGGCTTAATGTTACAATATTATGGCAGGAAGAGCTCACAATGTCAAAGAGACAAAAGAAGAAGGCCCCCGTGGTCGAAGAAGAGCCAGAAGTAGAAGTTGTCACTAAAACTGAATACATTTACAAAGACACTAAGTGCATTTCTGGTATCGAACCTGAATACCAGTGGGGGGAAGTATACATATTGATCACCCGAAGAGAGGTTCCTGACATGGGATTAGAATAAGAATCCTTATATGCCAACATAGAAAGATCTTCCCTGATGAAGATCACCACCAGAACAGAGCTGTTCCTGTGCACTGAAGTAATCGGATGGATTCTGCCTCGGGCAGATGTCACAACAATGATTCTGGAGGATGTTAACAAACAGGGCTATGCTGCATATAGCCCTGGATATGCAGCTCTCGCTTATCACCTGCCAGAAGCCCAAGTCTTTTTATCTGATGATTGGATAAACAAAATTAGAATGGATCTGGTGGAGACATTTAAAAAGATGATGTTGCAAGGAAAACATTACAGATACAGACCAACAGGTGATTACGATACAGCTAGCTTAAGGGCTCCCTATAGGTTCATAGCTTTAATGTTGAACCGGATTTTCGGAAGAGCACATGGTAGATTCTTCAAGTTAGAATGGATCCCAATCATTTTTTATGTTGCAACCCAGGGGACAATTTTCAACTGGGCCAACATCGTATCCAATAGTCTTTCCGCTTGCTTGGCTTCAACTTTGGGAGGAGTACACCAGAAGAGATCAAAATTCTATATGAGTTCCATACTGATAGACTGTATACTATGCAACCAGCCTTTCCCTGGTCTCAGGTGCATCTGGGACAGGGAAAGAATGCCTGTTTATGCTGCTTATAAACCATTATGGGCACATAAATATCACAGCCATTACAGAGAAGTCTGTGAGCACTTCCTTATGCCTCTATACACACTCATTTTCCTGAAGGAGTGTGATTGTATGTCGGAGGAGGCCTTGCAAGTAATAGCGGAGTATGCAGACTACTATTTGACTGAAAATGGCCTGTACTTCAGGATGTTCGAAGGTTTGAGAGCACCTTCCTTGCTACCTAAATACACAACTGATTACATTATTCACAAGGAGGCAGTCAGACAAGTGTTCCTGGATGGAATAGGTAGCTTTCTATTTGAGCACAAGAAGACAGCCTATCCCCCTTTGCCCTTCAAGCTAGGAAGCTACAAGTTCACCAAAGTGAATAAGATCGATGAATTTGTAGAAGAACTGGAAAGATTTCATTTTGGCGAAATGCCCTTTCGTAGGAATGATACTCAAGGAAAAGTGGCTGAACACTGTAAAGATCACAATGTGCATTTTGAGTATACCCACCATTTTGATAAGGAAGAATCTGTCTTCCGAAATGCCCCGAACATGACAGCACTGAGGAGAAGATTCAAGAAGAAGATCACCACCAAAGGTGGGAAGGGGGATGAACAGGCTAAGGCTGAGGAAGAAGCCAAAAGAAGAAATGAAGAATCTCAGAGGTTGGTACAAGAAGTTGCAGGATGGCTGCATACAGAAGAAGAAGTGAAAAGAAGAGTTGCTCAAGAAGCAGCTGAGAAAGCAGAAGAAGAAGCTAAAGAAGCAGAGGAAGCCGCTAGAAAAGAAGCAGAAGAAGCGAAGAGAAAGCTCAATGAGGAGCTACAAAAGCAAGAAACAGAAAGGATGAGACTGACACAAATAGAGACCGAATAGTCAGCCGCTGGTACAGCTGGAGGGAAGACTCAAGATAAGGAAAACCCAGAATTCCAGGACCCACAAGTGCCTGCCGCCAGCACACCCATGGTCCCCGCGCTAAAGCTGATCCCCTTTGTGCAGAAAAAGGGAGAAGAAATCCCTGATTTTAACACTGTGTTTTATGACAAGGCTACAAAGAGGATAGTAAAGAGAATAGAAAAGAGGGTTGAAACAGGAGATATGCCCAGTAAAATGATCACGAATACAGCTATTATGTTGGGAACAGACCAAGATCCAAGATTCACCCTGAGAGCTGGGACTGCACTAATCCATGCCTCAGAAGATAACATGGACAAGGTAATAACTGACTTGGAGCAGTCCAAGAAGTCCTCTGCTCAGTTGAAAGATACATTGAGGAGAGAGAGAGAAGAAGGCAATAGGCTTAAGAGGAAATATGAAGATATGCAAAGGGAAATGAAGTCCTCAAGAGTTGAAGTACAGGCCCTCCAAGTATAAAGATAGGTTATGGAAAATACGCAGGAGGCTCTGGAGAAAGTACAGAAAGAATATCAAGAACTAAAGATAGAAAAGGAACGGATGCAGGAGAAGGTATAAGAGCTAGAAGAGAAGCAACAGATTATCTTACAGGCCAGTGAGATGCACTCCCAAGAGCAGAAAGAGAAACATCAAGAGCAGATTTCTTCTCTGAAAGTTGCTCTGAAGGAAGCAAGGGAGCAGCAGGTTAACCTCTAGCCATTCAAAGAGCATGTCTTGGCCCAAAAAGCCAAGATGTTGCAGCTACAAACTGCTGTTGAAGAGGAGAGATGTAGAGTGCAGCAGATCGATGGCCAATTGGAAGAGATCTTGGAAACTGCATCTTACTTTGTGGACAGATCTCAAGACGTCCTCGAGGTCCTGACTGCAAGAATGGCGAGGTTGGAAAGCAATGAAGAAACTCCAGCAGAGCTGCCATCAAAAGATAAACAAGCCCTCAAGCGGGATTACGACTTAATAGAATTTTCTATTAACACCGCAGAGGATTTCAAGAAACTAGTCAAGAATAAAAAGGGGGCTTACGCAGAATTTTTTAGGAGAGTGCTCATTACATACAACCAGTGCCAGGTAGAAGCCGAGCAGAGGTTGGACGATTTCCCAGACCACAATTCATTTGTGGAGATATTGCAGAAAGACATTAGGATGAAGAAGCAAGAATGCAACACATTAAGGCCATTGATGGTCAGATTCTAAGAAGCGAAGTGGTCCATTCAACCATTAGCATGCACCTTTTGGAAGACCAGCTTCGGTTGAGCGCAGCCAGAGTCGAGGCTATAAAGAACCATGTTGAAAAATTTGAAATCAACATTCAGTTTTTGGAACCCTGCACATTTGAGGGCATTGCCTCTGATGCTTCGACATGGAAGAAATTTTTAGATGCCCAAGTGGGACCCTCCTCATAAAGGATCAGTCATTTTTGTAATATGTAACCTTTTGTGAAAAAACCTTTGAGAAAAGTCAAACGTTGGGAAATGAAGAGTTGGGAAGCCCAAAGGTTACTTTGGGCAGCTTAACCATCTCGCCTTTTTGTATAAATGTAATAGACTAAGAGGGAAATGAGGTTTTTTTTCCCAGTTAGACATGGAAACGATATTGTAAGAAGAACTATTTCTCTTTGCAATAAAGAAGCATTGTTTGCCTGTTGGAGAAAGAAGGGTGGCATTTTCAAATGTTATGCTGTGGATGGCTGAAAGATGAACTATTTTGTTTTTCCAGTTTCTGTCCATTAACTGTGAGATCGTTCTGACTCTTAGAACCTATGTTCTTGTTTCGATGATTTCTGGTTTATTTTGTGGAATTACCACCATGAGTAATGTATGTTGTTCATAAAACAATTGGCTATCTGATTGTTGAAATATCTTTAATCGTTCATGTATTGTAGAAAGAAACGTCAGCTACCTGTAATTTCTCTTTATGATGCATGCACATACACATTACTCATAATTAAATTACAGTTTGCTCCCCTGGGATAGATAGATAGATAGATAGTTTATTTCACTGCTGCACATGTGACTCAGATGCTTGTGAGCCTAAGACGAGAGGTAAGAACCTGCGCATCACAATATGGACGTTCCTTGTATCTTTATCACCCTGCATGGTTAATTAGGCATCTGCATATCATAATAAAGTCAAAAAATACAAAAATATACACGGTGGACCGGGCCGCAACCGGTAAAACCTTTGTTTTTGTTACTTTGACATATGGTAGCCAGACCGCAAATCAGACGGATTCCCAACACCAAACAGTCACGAGCTAGTTGGGAACGTTGAGTGGGGAGAATCCCTTTCTGTTGTTGCCTGCGAATTTCTAGGCCTCAACAGTTCTAGCTCTAGAAGGAGGGCCGCCAGTGCATGGCTGGCCATGGAAACTTATTTTTCCCAAGATTACCCCACCAGTAGATGTTTGAAGCTTGTAACCTGACCCAAGTACTTACAGGTTCCAGTTATACCTTTAAAGTAAGAAATCCTGTCCTCACCCTATATTGCTCTTTACTCAAAATTTGTTCTTGTACCTGTGCCTATGGCTGGCATAAATGCAAATCAGCCCAACCCTCTACCGGCATGGAAAGCTAGAACCCTGTTGAACCTCACACCTCCATTGCATAACCTACCTCAAGCTTTTGATAAGCTACTGCCTAAGTTTCACCCTGAGGAAGGGATTTCTGTAGATGACCACTTACAAAGTTCCTATTTGGCGGTAGAAGGTTTAAGGGCTGGGGAGTACGAAGATGTTGTCTATAGATTATTTCCTCATACCTTAAAAGGGGCAGCTGCTTCATGGTATTTTGCTCTGCCTGCAAACTCTATTCCTGATTGGGACACCTTCGAAAGGGTTTTCAGAAGTAAATACACAGCCCAAAAAAGACATGCCTCATTGATGAAAGGTCTTGGTTTGTTAAGGAAAGAGAAGAATGAGAAGGTACGTAGTTTCACTCAAAGATTTTCAATATACCTAAATAACTTTTCTGAAGCTGACGGACCCTCAGACAAAGTCTTAATTGAATATTATACCTTAGCCCTAGGACCTGAGTTGGCCATGTTTGCCAAGATGAAAGCCAAACCTACATTGGTAGAGACTTATGAAGAGGCAGAAAGGGTAGAGGCTGAAAGGGAAAGTGTAGAAGATTATCCTGATTTACCTGGAGAGAAAGCTACAAATAGAAGAATGTTATTGCTGTCTAAACATAAAGAGGAACAATCACATGATTATCAAGGAATGCTGAAAATGATGCAGAATCTATCCAACAGAATAATAGATATGGAGAAAGGGAGGGAAGCTCAGAAAACTCACAAACCCTACTACCAAAAAAGAGAGGATGGAAACCAATGGAAAATACCTCCACCAAATTTACCGTCAGTAAACATAACAGAAGTAGGGGGTGATAATTTCTGCACTTTTCACCAACAACCTCATTCGGAAAAGAAGTGCCCTCAATGGTTGAATTCGATGACATTGGTTATGAATCAGATGTTAGATTCTAAATTAACCAAGGACAGTGGCAAAGAGGAAAAAGAAAACCAGACTATGGAGAAACAAGATAATGACACTATGTTTTCATGGAATGGTATCTCGTTGTTTGACATTGAAGAGAGCGCTCCCAAAACTGAATGCACACATACATCAACAGAGGACATGGATTTAACAATTTCGAAGATCAAAAGACTACAAAATAATGTCAGGAGACAGGTAGATGTGAATGTTAAAAATAAAACACCTGAAGTCACTACGGTCAACCAGGAAATCAAACCAATTAGTGAGCTTGTCAAAACTATAGAAGAGCAAGTAGGTGTTAAGAGGAGAAACACTAATGAAATTGGAGAGCTTGAAGAGGATATACCTACTCAAAACCAACCAGGATAAAAAGACATACAACTAGGTTGGGAAGAGAAAGCTGATACCCCACCTTTTCTTTTGACCCTAGAAATGCTAAATCATAATGTGCATAATTGCTTAGTAGATTCTGGATCAGCGGTGAATGTTATGCCACTGGAGATTTGCAAAAAGATTAATGGACAACCATAGTCCACATGTTGTGAAGTAACGCAATTAGACAGCACAGGTGTCAAAGTAGTGGGAGAAATGAGAAATGTCTTCATTCGCTTGTCTGCAAACAACAAGATTTGTCAATTTATTGACATTACTGTGGCTGACATACCTAGTGGATATGGGCTTATTCTCAATAGAGATTGGTCTGCCAGGTTAAAAGGCTATTTTTCTTCAGATTGGTCTCATTTATTGTTTCCTCTCACGGGTACCCCAAATAAGATTAAGATTTTGAGAGAGCCTTACATGAAGCATACTGTCACTAAACTGGGAGAAGGTAATGATTCTGTTGTTTCTATCCTGGGAAATTATTTGACTGAGCTTAAACCAAGACATCATACCTCAAGAAAGGCCAGTTATAAGATTAACTATCAACCTGAGCTTCTTCAACTTCCTCAGGATGATGAATATTAATGTAGGATTGTAGACATGTGTTCAATTGCAAAAATAGCCCAGCTAGACCATGGTTAGATATCTTATGTCTATAATCCAGCCCACCCCTTAACTTGTTTGATTGAATATTCTTAAGGGCAGGCACCTTTTTCTTTTTCTTTTGCTTTGTACATAAATAAATTGATTTGTTTGCTTTAATGCTTTGATTATTGATTTGAGGTTGTTCTATTTTAATTTATAGCTTTGATGATGTCTTTTTCACTGCTTTATTAGTAGTTCTTTTGGTTTTGAATAAAGAGGCAAACTTTTGGTTGCAATGGAAACATCAGGGTTCTTTATTAACTAAAATCGTGAGCAAAAGACTGTGATTTAAAGTATAGAATGTCTCCAGGTAGCAGTGTCCTTCACTGGCCATGCATTCATTAAAGTCTTACTTAACCCATGTAAATAACTCAGAAGAAAAAGAGGTCTGGAATACTATTTCGAGGCTCCATCCATTTCACATCTTAATATCCAAGGGGGTGATAGCGAAAGACCCATGGAAAGGAAGAAGAGTAAACGGTATATCATATATAAATGATCCCATGCCATAATTTCAGAAAAAACTAAAAGCTATCAAGAGTTAAAACTCCTTAAAAGAAACAATACATATCAAAGCAAAATATCAAAAAGCATGAATTTCAAATTACCGAAAGTTCCTCTCCGTCCGTGAGATGAAACACCAATTCTTCTCTCACACAAAAGGGCACTATGGGATAGAGGAGCCTGAATAAAATTTAGAAAGAAAGGAAAATGGAGGACTCAAAAGAACTAAATTTCTAATGGCACAAAAGTGCATTTGGCATGGGAATGAGGAACAACAGGATAATGTTGTTTACTATCTATTACAACCCTATGGCGTCCAAGCATGAAACTACCTAAGGACGGGTAAAATAAACCTCATTTATTATGCCTCAAAAGAGTCATTCAGACTTGCAATATTTCTGATGTTACCATTTCCCAAATAATGGACTACTTCTCAATAGTTTAAATGCCTAAGTTAGCCAGCCTAGGGATACAAGCATCTAGAAGATTTCAATTTTTTTTATTCAGACGTTCTTGCACTGGGAAGGAGTTAATTCAGAAATTTGGGTTTCACCAGGTAGTCGCCAATTGTTGCAGCTACAACAATTTCCCAAAATTCCAAAAAAATTTAGGACCCTCCTTTGCTTTGGATTAGTTGATTTTCTTATGTGTTTTCCTATGTTTGGATTGATCTACAACTTGCTTTAACGCTTGAAAAGATCCAATGTCTGATCAAACTTCATTGCTCTTGGTAAATGCATTTACAACATGTTTGAATGAGAAGGACTTGTCATTTCTTTCTCCGCCATTGCGGGTAGACTTTCGGTTTTAACTTCGACTTTTCTCCTGTTTCGAGTGATTTCTATCGGCTGCTTTTGTGTTTTGGCATCAGAACTTTTATCATTTCTTTATCCGCCGTTACGGAAGGAAAACTACTTCCTCTTCCGATCAGTGCTTTGACATTTCGGATCCATTTATCATTTCCATCGATCCCATAAGTCGCGGGCTTCTGCCCTTGCGGCTACGGGGAGCCTTCTCCTTCCGGCGTTGCGGACGGCAAAACGAAATCTCTCCCGATTATAGCTTGAATTTTTTCTCCCACTTTGATTTTTTACATTGAACTCGTGAGTCTTCGGCTGCCGCCGTTGGGGCTGTCAGAAGTTTTCTCCTTCCGGCCGTTGATTTATTTCAATCCCGTCATTGCGGAGGGTCAGACCTTTTGTTAGCTCCGCCGTTGTGGCTGCCGAACGCTTTTCCTTGCCGATCTCTTAGACGTTCCACTTCCAACTTAAGGCCCAACATTGCAGATGATGGTGCGCTTTACGGTTCCACCGTTGCAGATGAAATAAATGCTAGCCCTTCCGATGTGTATGCGTGTTGCTTCCAACTTAACTTTACTCGTTGCGGATGGCTTTGTGCTTCGATCATCCGTCGTTGTGGAAGGGCGTTTGCTTTCATCTTCCGATCCAAGAGTGGTCCCCTATCCGATATGTTTGACCCCGCAGAGGGCTTAGAATTTTAGCCTTCCGCTGTTGCGGAAGAAAGCATACTTTCATCTTTCGATTCAAAAGATCTCCGTCGTCCGATCTTTGCTCGCCCATTGTGGTTGACTATATATACGGGGTCGAGGCGTTAGATTATTCTATTGTTATTTTTTGACCACCATGCTCTGTCGCTATCGTGCTGTCGAGTGCTCGATCTATTTTGGACCCTAGTGCTGGTACCCGCGTCCAGGTGGTAGCTATGGAAGCCCAACTATCTTCGTCTCGCCTTACACGCCGGTTACACATCAATGCCAGGTAGGCTTCGTTTTCCTTTCCCTTTCTGTTGAATGTTTGGGGGGTATGCTTGCTACGGTGGTTTGTTTTCTCGGCCGTTTACTCGACCCCATAATTGTCTATATATTTGGAGGATTTCGTATCATAGTAGACCGTGGGAGGGCGATTTGACGTGCAGAGTAGTTTTCCCCTCACCGTCGTTTATTTTGCAACCCTATGCGTAGAGAGTGAGGGAATTTGGCGTAGATGGCCGTTATGTTGTCTGCGCCAAACCGCCCTGCGTAATGATGGTGGGTAGGAGATAGGTTTTCCATGGCCTTCCTTGGGGGTTTGGGACTATTTGTGCCATTTTGGGCTTTCGAGTTGTTTGAACCCCAGTCGTTTTCATCCCGCGGTTTCGCATGACCTTAGTCGAGCTTAGTGTTGAACCCCTAGCCTGCTGAAAGGGATATGTCATTACTCTTAGTGGGTGAGCATGGCGCGGTTGAAGAAAACAGCATAGTTACCACTTTTTTTCCTGCGCAGCAAAATGACCATGGCATGCGAAGAGAGCTGAGATTTGTTGCATGTTAATGTAGATATATTGCCATTTGAATATGGTTGATAGAATTGTTTAATATCCTACAGCAGTGGTAGATTGCACATTTTACTGTATACAACTATGTTTCATCATGCTAGACATAAACTAAGTCACTAAACGTTGCACATTGGGTTTTAATAGTTCTGTAGTTAGCCCATTTCAGGCTATACATGCATATATTTGATTCATTGACTGATTGCTATCATGTTAATCATGGAAGAAATGGCACACTGCACATTAATGTATACCAGTTTGTCACTCAGCCAAAAGGGCTTAATGTTACAATTTTATGGTAGGAAGAGCTCACAATGTCAAAGAGACAAAAGAAGAAGGCCCCTGTGGTCGACGAAGAGCCAAAAGTATAATTTGTCACTAAAACTGAATACATTTACGAAGACACTAAGTGCATTTCTAGTATCGAACCTGAATACCAGTGGGGGGAAGTATACAGATTGATCACCTGAAGAGAGGTTCCTGACATGGGCTTAGAAGAAGAATCCTTATATGCCAACATAGAAATATCTTCCCTGATGAAGATAGCCACCAGACCAGAGTTGTTCCCATGCTCTGAAGTAATCGGATGGATTCTGCCTCGGGCAGATGTCACAACAATGATCCTGGAGGATGTTAACAAACAGGGCTATGCTGCATATAGCCCTGGATATGTAGCTCTAGCTTATCACCTTCCAGAAGCCCAAGTCTTTTTATCTGATGATTGGATAAACAACATTAGAATGGATCTGGTGGAGACATTTAAAAAGATGATGTTTCAAGGAAAACATTACAGATACAAACCAACAGGTGATTACGATATAGCTAGCTTAAGGGCTCCCTACAGGTTCATAGCTTTAATGCTGAACCGGATTTTTGGAAGAGCACATGGTAGATTCTTCAAGTTAGAATGGATCCCAATCATTTTTTATGTTGCAACCCAGGGGACAATTTTCAACTGGGCCAACATCGTATCCAATAGTCTTTCCGCTTCCTTGGATTCAGCTTTGGGAGGAGTACACCAGAAGAGATCGGAATTCTATATGAGTTCCATACTGATAGACTGTATACTATGCAACCAGCCTTTCCCTGGTCTCAGGTGCATCTAGGATAGGGAAAGAATGCCTATTTATGCTGCTTATAAACCATTGTGGGCACATAAATATCACACCATTACAGAGAAGTCTGTGAGCACTTCTTTATGCCTCTATACGCACTCATTTTCCTGAACGAGTGTGATTGTATGTCGGAGGAGGCCTTGCAAGTAATAGCAGAGTATGCAGAATACTATTTGACTAAAAATGGCCTGTACTTCAGGATGTTCGAAGGTTCGAGAGAACCTTCTCTGCTGCCTAAATATGCAACTGATTACATTATTCACAAGGAGGCAGTCAGACAAGTGTTCCTGGATGGAATAGGCAACTTTCTGTTTGAGCACAAGAAGACAGCCTATCCCCCTTTGCCCTTCAAGCTAGGAAGCTACAAGTTCACCAAAGTGAAGAAGGCCGATGAATTTGTAGAACAACTGGAAAGATTTCATTTTGGCGAAATGCCCTTCCGTAGGAACGATACTCAAGGAAAAGTGGTTGAACACTGTAAAGAGAACAATGTGCATTTTGAGTATACCCACCATTTTGATAAGGAAGAATCTGTCTTCCAAAATGCCCCAAACATGACAGCACTGAGGAGAATATTCAAGAAGAAGATCACCACCAAAGGTGGGAAGGGGGATGAATAGGCTAAGGCTGAGGAAGAAGCCAAAAGGAGAAATGAAGAAGCTCAAAGGTTGGCACAAGAAGCTGCAAGATGGCTGCAAAAAGAAGAGCTGCTCAAGAAGCAGTTGAGAAAGAGGAAGAAGCAGCTGAAGATGCAGAGGAAGCCGCTAGAAAAGAAGTGGAAGAAGCGAAGAGAAAGCTCGATGAGGAGCTACAAAAGTAGGAAGCAGAAAGGTTGAGACTGACACAAACAGAGACCGAACAGTCAGCAGCTGGTACAGCTGGAGGGAAGACTCAAGATAGGGAAAACCCAGAAGTCCAGGATCCACAAGTGCCTGTTGCCAGCACACCCATAGTCCCCGCACTGAAGCTGATCCCCTTTGTGCAGAAAAAGGGAGAAGAAATCCCTGATTTTAACACTGTGTTTTATGACAGGGCTACAAAGAGGATAGATAGTAAAGAGAATAGAAAATAGGGTTGAAATAGGAGATATGCCTGGTAAAATGATCACGGATACGGCTGTTATGTTGGGAATAGACCAAGATCCAAGATTGACCCTGAGAACTAGGACTGCACTAATCCATGCCTCAAAAGATAACATGGACAAGGTAATAACTGACTTGGAGCAGTCCAAGAAGTCCTCTGCTCAGTTGAAATATACATTGAGGAGAGAGAGAGAAGAAGGCAATAGGCTTAAGAGGGAATATGAAGATATGCAAAGGGAAATGAAGTCCTCAAGAGCTGAAGTACAGGCCCTCCAAGTAGAAAGACAGGTTATGGAAAACACGCAGGAGGATTTCGAGAAAGTACAGAAAGAATATCAAGAACTGAAGATAGAAAAGGAACAGCTGCAGAAGAAGGTAGAAGAGCTAGAAGAGCAGCAAAAGATTATCTTACAGGCAGTGAGATGCACTCCTAAGAGCAGAAAGAGAAACATCAAGAGCAGATTTCTTCTCTGACAGCTGCTCTGAAGGAAGCAAGGGAGCAGCAGGTTAACCTCCAGGAATTCAAAGAGCATGTCTTGGCCCAAAAATCCAAGATGTTGCAGCTACAGACTGCTGTTGAAGAGGAGAGATGTAGAGTGCAGCAGATCGATGGCCGATTGGAAGAGATCTTGGAAACTGCATATTACTTTGTGGAGAGATCTCAAGACGTCCTTGAGGTCCCGACTGCAAGAATGGTGAGGTTGGAAAGCAATGAAGAAACTCCAGTAGAGCTTCCATCAAAAGATAAACAAGCCCTCAAGCGGAATTACGACTTAATAGAATTTGCTATTAACACCGCAGAGGATTTCAAGAAAGCAGTCAAGAAGACAAAGGGGGCCTGTGCGGAATTTTTTAGGAGAGTCCTCATTACATACAACTAGTGCCAGGTAGAAGCCGAGTAGTGGCTAGATGATTTCCCATACCACAATTCATTTGTAGAGATATTGCAGAAAAGACATTAGGATGAAGAAGCAAGAATGCAACACATTAAGGCCATTGATGGCCAGATTCTAAGAAGCGAAGTGGGCCATTCATCCCTCAGTGTGCAGCTTTTGGAAGACCAGCTTCGGTTGAGCGCAGCCAGGGTCGAGGCTATAAAGAACCAAGCTGAAAAATTTGAAATCAACATTCAGTTTTTGGAACCCTGCGCATTTGAGGGCATTGCCTCTGATGCTTCGGCATGGAAGAAATTTTTAGACGCCCAAGTGGGACCCTCCTCATAAAGGATTGGTCATTTTTGTAATATGTAACCTTTTGTGAAAAAACCTTTGAGAAAAGTCAAACGTTGGGAAATGAAGAGTTGGGAAGCCCAAAGGTTACTTTGGGAAGCTCAACCATCTCGCATTTTTGTATAAATGTATTAGACTAAGAGGGAAAGGAGGTTTTTTTTCCCAGTTAGACATGGAAATGATATTGTAAGAAGAACTATTTCTCTTTGCAATAAAGAAGCATTGTTTGCCTATTGGAGAAAGAAGGGTGGCATTTTCAAATGTTATGTTGTGGATGGATGAAAGATGAACTATTTTGTTTTTCCAGTTTCTATCCATTAACCGTGAGATCATTCTAACTCTTAGAACCTATGTTCTTGTTTCGATGATTTCTGGTTATTTTGTGGAATTACCACCATGAGTAATGTATGTTGTTCATAAAACAATTGGCTATCTGATTGTTGAAATATCTTTAATCGTTCATGTATTGTAGAAAGAAACGTCAGCTACCTGTAATTTCTCTTTATGATGCATGCACATACACATTACTCATAATTAAATTACAGTTTGCTCCCTGGCGATAGATAGATAGATAGATAGATAGTTTATTTCATTGCTGCACATGTGACTCAGATGCTTGTGAGCCTAAGATGAGAGGTAAGAACCTGTGCATCACATTGTGAATGCTTCTTGTATCTTTATCACCCTGCATGGTTAATTAGGCATCTGCATATCATAATAAAGTCAAAAAATACAAAAATATACACGGTGGACCGGGCTGCAACCGGTAAAACCTTTGTTTTTGTTACTTTGACCTACGGTAGTCGGACCACAAACCGGACAGATTCTCCAAACCAAACAGTCACGGGCTAGTTGGGAACATTGACTGGGGAGAATCCCTTTCTGTTGTTGCCTACAAATTTCCAGGCCTCAACACCACCCCATCTAGACCCATAGCTGGTGCATCTCCTAACCCCTTTCGAGGGGGTTATGGTTGACATTGGGCTTCTATCCATTCAACTCACCATTTTAGGTATCCCTTTTGTTGGACCTACAGCTCTTGGTCCTAGTGGTGGCCCCACACACTATTGTTGGTTTGCTACCCACTAGTGGTGGCCCCACTCCAGCCACCGTGGTTCCTACCATACCATCATTCATGCATGATGGAATAGGACCTTCTACCCCCATTCTAACTATTCCTATAATCCCAGTGACTACTCCTGTTGTTCAAAGTTAGCCTTACCCACCCCCATTTACCCATAAGAATTACATTCCCACTGGAACCGACACCATTGCTGGATCTTCTCGATCAAGTCTCGGTTCTAGTCTACCATTCATGGCTAGTCTTAACCTTCCTAATTCGACACAGTTGACAAATGACCCCATTCGTCATAACCCATTATTGCCTCCCATTCCTACCAAACACCCATTAGAAATCCCTAAGTTTGAAGGGCTGGCAGGAGAAGACCCTCAAAACCACAACATTTCATTCCACTTATGGTGTTCATCTAACAACATAGTGGATGATTCTATCTGATTGTAGCTATTGCAGTGCACACTCACAAGTGTTGCTGCCAAATGGTATATCAAATTGCCTCATGCCACTTACCCTGATTTTTCCTTGTTATCCTCGATGTTTCTCCAGTACTTCCAATTACCTGGATTTTATGATGAGGGAGTGGAAATCCTATTATCATGTCCAAAGAACAATTCTACCAGTATCACAGATCATATCCATGAATGTATTCATTGTCGTATTTTTTTTAAGATCCATTTAGATGATCGAAATTTCCTTGATTGGTTTCTTAAAACCTTACTCCCGCCTATCACCAAGGATGTTGCATCTGAGCTCTCACAAAACGAGGAGGAATCCATCCTCAAGACACAATGATTTGATCTTATCTACACCCAATTGAGTTATCTATATACCATCATACCTGATGCTCCCGGTGTTGGCTCATCCCATCAAGATACGCCAGAGGCATCCCATGTTGTTGATGGAGTAATTGGCTCTATTACTCAACATCCTCACCTATACATGATCGCTGTTAAAATTCCATATGCTAAGTTAGATTAACAGCATTTAATTTCAATTTCATAACAAAATCATATAGACAAGATCACTGAAAGAAACAGTATCACAAGAACAACACATATTTATCCTGGAAAAACCCTAAAGGGAAAAACCTAGCAAAAGCTTCCTCAATATAGATGCCCCAAAAAGATAAAAGGTAAAACCAAAAGACTGATCCTCCTCCTTCTCCAGCTACAGCTCTTTCTCTCTCTCTAATGCAATACACAAGTGAGTGTGAGTGTGTTCAAATGAGAATCTCCTTACCTCTATCTATATTCTTTCGTTCACTTAATATTTAACTCAGCTATGTAGGCTCGAGTAATCCTAATTCAGTTATATAGGCTCGAGTAACCACAACTGGGGTACTAATGACTTGACTTACAATGGAGGGGACTTCCTCATGACTCTTATTGATTCTCCCGATTAGAAACATTGGAGTATAAATAAATACAAGTGATTCTTCGATAGGAGCATCGGGGACCACAAAAAAATACATATAGAATATTCTTCGAAGTTACAATAATTCAACACTCCCCCTTAACGAGAAGGGTATTCTATAACAACATCAACAACAAAAACAGCAGGAGAGAGAAGGAATCATCAACATCATTAGGGTGATACATCTATAAATAATTGGAAGCTTTTCATCATCTTTAACATATAGTCTTCATCTTCAATTTCCAATGGCAGCAACACTTTGACTGCTCAATCGACAATATCATCATCAGCACTTTGACCTTTCGATCAGCAACATCATCATCAACACTTTGAATTTTCGATTAGAAACATCATCATCATCATACTCTGATCTTTCGATCAGCAACATCATCATCATACTTCAAACTTTTGATCAACATCATCATCATCATCATACTCTGAACTTTTGATTAACATCATCATCATCATCATACTCTGATATTTCAATCAGTAAATCATCATCATCACACTCTGATCTTTCGATCAGTACATCATCATCACAGTCTGATCTTTCGATCAGTACATCATCATCATCACACTCTGATATTTCGATTAGTACATCATCATCATCACACTCTGATCTTTCAATCAAGAACATCATCATCATCACACTATGATCTTTCGATTAGTAACATCATCATCATCATCAACCTGCAATCCATAATACAAAGACGAATGTCTTCAGATCACTTTTGGACTTAAGTCCAGGGATGATACAATCCTAAAACATTCTCGGGGACCGAAGCCTCTAGATACCTTTCTAAACCTAAGTTCAAGGATGATACAATCCTACCACATTATCAGGGACCGAATCCTTCGGATACCTTTATGAACTGAAGTTCAAGGATGATGCAATCCTACCACATTCTCGGGGACCGAAGTCTCCGGATACCTTTCTGAACCGAAGTTCAAGGATGATGCAATCCTACCACATTCTCAGGGACAAAAGCCTTTGGATACCTTTTTGAACTGAAGTTCAAGGATGATGCAATCCTACCACATTCTCAGGGATCGAAGCCTCCAGATTCCTTTCTGAACCGAAGTTAAAGGATGATGCAATCCGATGACATTCTTGTGGACCGAAGCCTCCAGATACCTTTCTGAACCAAATTTAAAGGATGATGCAATCCCACCACATTCTCGAGGACCGAATTCACCGGATCATTTCTGGACAAATGTCCTGGGATGATACAATCCCTCTTCATTCTCGAGGACTGAAGTCACTGGATCACTTTAGTACAAGTGTCCAGGGATGATACAATCCCACTATAACATCACTCCTCCCCCTTTCGAGGAAGGTCTTTCCGAACAAAACCAAGATTGTCTCGAAAGTGTTCGAACTTTACCTGAGACAGAGGCTTTGTTAACACATCAACAAATTGCTCATCAGTACTCACATACTGGAGCTTTATGGATCCTTTCTGTATCATATCTCGAATGTAGAAGTACCGTATTTCTATGTGCTTCGATCTATCATGGAACACTGGGTTCTCCGACATCTTTATAAAACTTTGGTTATCACATAGAATCTCAGTAGTATCCATCTCCAGGTCAAATAGACCTGACATCAGCTTCTGAAGCCATATGGCTTCAGAACTAGCGGAGAAAGTAGCTATGTATTCTGCTTCCACCATGCTAAGAGCAATACTGGACTGTTTCTTGCTAAACCATGAAATCATAGCAGAACCCAGAAAAAATCATCCAGCTGATGTGCTTTTCCTGTCTGAGACACTTCCATCCCAATCTGCATCTGTATAGCCATACAATCTGTAGTCATGGTTTCCATCACAGTATAGATCAAATTCTATAGTCCCTTTTAGATATCTCATCACATGTTTTGCAGCTATCAGGTGAACCCGTCTAGGTTGAACTAGATATTGAATCAAGGTGTTCACAGCAAAACAAATGTCTGGTATGGTATTTGTTAGATACATCAATGACATAATAATGTGTCTGTATTGAGTCACATCCACTAACTCTGATGAGTCATCAGCTAACAACTTAAGGTTGGAATCCATGGGTGTGGCCATGGCTTTACACCAACATATCAAATCTTTTTAGGATTTCTACTGCATACTTTTCCTAATTGATAATGATCCCTTTTGAGCTCTTCCATACTTCCAGACCTAGGAAATAATGCATTAGATCAAGGTCTTTCATCTCAAATTCTTCAGAAAGCTTCTTCTTTGCGCCGAGAGGCGCTCTACAGCCCAGTATGGGGGAGATATTGTAATGTTACGTAACGTTATGTAACGTTATTTTTATTAATAAAAAATAAGTTTTTTAATTATATGCCAAAATAAATGTCGGCCAGAAAAAAAACCTAATATGGGGGAGATGTTGTGATCTTCCTACCTAACAAAACAATATAAAGGTAAAAATTTAATTATCCATAAAAAAATATGGGTGAGGAAAAAACACAATATGGGGAAGATGTTGTAATGTTTTTACTTAAAAGAATAATAGAAAATGTTGGCCTTGCACATGGTTTTAAAACCATAAACCATGTGCACATGGTTTATGGTTTTAAAACCATGTGTAAGGCCTTCTACACAACCCATCGTTTTATTGTACATGGTTTAGGAGGCCCTTCCACATGGTTTTAAAACCATGTGCAAGGCCTCCTAAACAACCCATAGTTTTATTGTGCATGGTTTAGGAGGGCCTTGCAAAAGGTTTTAAGACCATGTGCAAGGCCTCCTAAACAACCCATGGTTGTAGGAGGGCCTTGCATATGGTTTGAAAACCATGTATGGGGAAATGTTGTAATGTTAGCTCATAACAAAATAAAAAATAATAAAAAATATTATATGTGGGCCATAAATAATATTAAATATTAATAATAAAATATTATATGTGGACCTTAGATTTGATCCCTCTTGGCACTTGATAGAGCCTAGGATTTGGATCTACGCTGGTATATTCTACAATTTATTTCTCATTCCCTGTTAAAAATAGATCATCTACATACAATAATAGTATGACAAGTTCATCTTCAATAACCTTCAAGTAAAGGTTAGGATCGACTTTACTCTTGGAAAATCCCATGCTTGTCAGGAAACTGTCTATTCTTCCATACCAAGCTCTAGGAGCTTACTTCAGGCCATACATGAGTTCGTCTTCAACTTCAAATGTAATGCCCTGGTTTTGACCCCAGTTACATTAAAAAGGTACATGATGTATATATTGTAATTAATCATGGTGTGAAGCTAAAGGCAAAAGCCCCACCATCGATTTGGTCGTGTATGTTTCGGCAATAGGGATCGTTGTTGATGGTATATCGTGCTATCTGGCACATTATAGTTTTGGCATCATGTAAATATGCACATCAATTAAAATAAACCTACAGCCAGCTACGATGGTGCAACGTTGAATGAAAAGGGCATGATTCCTAAGGTTAAGGGGGGGTTGTCCAACCCATGGGGGTCATTGGGAGTTTTCCATGTGTCGACCACCCTTTTAAACTTCTGCTGTCTTGGAGAAGTTATTGCTAAGTAGCGGTGGGTGTGGTAGGACTGTCAGTCCTTGCCCATGTGCCCACTCCACCAGTGGACTCTTCCTCTTCACGTCGTTGGGACAGGGAAGCAATCATTCCACACTCACTCCACTCTCCCACGATCCCACTCCTTTGGAAGTTTTGGTCTGGCTCACTCTCACGCAGGGCGGTTCTGTTTTTCCTTCCATAGTGAGTCATTATTTTCTTCCTCCGTTCACGCAGAGAGTCTGGCCCTGTTTACATTGTCGAACCGTGAAAGGTATCCGTGGTTCTTCACTATGAGATCGGCTATGTTCTTTCCCTAGCCTATGAAGAGGATCAATTTGCATTTTGTATTATCAGACTGTGTGTATGTGTGTTACCCTCACATTTTTGTGGTCTATGTACCTGTTTTCCCCTGTCCAAGATTGAGAATCGGACTTCTCTTCAATTTTCAGGCTGTGTAATGTTCCCGTTGCATAGCCGTGAGAATGGCTGTTGTTTTTCCCGTGAAATTGTGGCTTGTTGTGGTTTTTTTTCCCCACGTTGTTCGTTGCTATAAATGTAATAATCTTTTGGATGCTGCTGAGTTGTTTTGGCCATGCTAGGGCCAAGAACAACTCTGATCGTCTTATCTGACCTGAGATGTGTTCACCCTTTCGTTTGGGTTGTCACCATGTTATCTTTATTTTCCTCACAGAGCTATGAACTGTTTGTTTTACTATGGTATGCAGTGGTTGGTCTTCACACTGTTGAGAGTAGGATTAGAGGCCGGGTATGCTTGAGAAAACTAGTGTTTGGAGCCACTCAGACAGAGTTAGACTGATAGCTTTCTTCTCTACAACCCTTGAAGAGTATTGGAAACGGAAGTCAGGGCCTAAGGGACTGTGAAGCAGAGAAAGCACTGATTCCTGTTGATGGGTGTGTGGATGTCTTAGAAGTCTAGTTAAATCTGGTGTAGGCATCCTTAGCCCTCCATTGATGCCACTAGCTTAGCATTTATCCTTTTCTAGCTCCTTGATGACCTGATAAACCCTACTATGTGGGCTTGGCTGATTTGTGTACCTTGGCTATGTGTAAGCCTGATTTGACCCTTATTCCTTGAGGAATCATGACCAGCTCAGGGATGGCAGTGTTGCTAAAAGATTGATGAGCACGCTGGCCTATGGATTGGTGGAACATTGCAGTGACGTAGCTGGTTGTGGGATGAATTATTTTTAAGATGAGTATTCTTGACTATTCCGTCTCTGCGTTTATATTTACTGATTAATAAATATGATGAACATGTGGTATGCTTGAATGAATGTATGTTTTCTTCCTCTATGTGTATGAAGGATTATGCATCTTAGTATGTTTTATGTTTTAAGCTTTATATTTTAGCATTATATTCCTGTCCATGTTCATGGGGCTATCTGCCCAGAGATTTTTGATGGTTTGGTAGCGTCCTCCTCGCCGATCAGAGGGTCAGGGATGTTACATCAAATACTTGTGGCTGCTATATGTATAATTCGTCTTCAATTTAGGAAGGTTGTTTTCACATCCATCTGGTGTAAGCCCCACTTCATCATGGATGCAAGTGCCATGATAGCTGTTATAGCGGATTTCACCACACTAGGTGAATCACACATTGTATGGCCTTCCCCTGTCACGCTGCAGACTCAAAATCCGCGTATATCACTTTTCTTATGTTTTTAGGGATGATCAAGGACACATCAAAAGACAAAAAGTAGTCCATAGGGGTACCACAATAGACAGCTAGACTCCAGAAATCAATCTTTCCCAATATGCAATAGAAATAAAATGTCTAACACTAAAGGATCGAACCTCGTACCTTATTCCGGACGGTTGAAGTAGATCCCCGTTGAGCTTTCCAATATTTATCTTGAATTGATAAAATACTTCCTCAACAACAAGTAAACAATACAAGCATACTATATATCATGGTGTTAGATCTATTCTAGCATATATAATCAATAATGTAAAAGCATTTGACATATTCCAATGGATACAATATGCATTCAAATACACATTACTGGACAGGAAAATATATTTCTATTAATATGAATTAGAGATTACAAGTGACAACCTCTGACGGCGCGTCTGCGAACCGGAGAAACTGAATCCCCCACTTGGGCCTCCACCACCTCAATCCTCCATCACTTAGATAGCAATCTCACTAGCAAAAGGCAAGCTAGGGAAGAACACAACAGTGCTCCAAGGGACAAAGGGATGCAGACTCAAGCATAAGTTCTGGAAACAATGGACTATAGTTTCGTTACTCTCAATTCTCTCTTATGCTTTCAATGTCTCAAGGGGTTCCTTATATAGCTTTTCAAAGGGATATTGAAAGGTCCAATCCGTGCGATCTCAAGGCATATGGAAGGCCAGGAGTCATATGAGTAGGATCCAAGTCAAGAAAAACTCCAAAAGGATTTGGATTATGCACACATCCTGATGTACGCGACTATAGAGGTCATATCCGCGTATGTACGCGGTTATCAGGGTAAAATCCACGTATATCACTTTTCTTATGTTTTTATGGATGATCAAGGACACATCAAAAGACAAAAAGTAGTCCATAGGGGCTAATGAGTCTGCAGCGGTACAGGGGAAGGCCATACAATGTGTGATTCACCTAGTGTGGTGAAATCCTCCATAACAGATGCCCCCTAATGTATGAGATGAGAGGGGTTATACGATGGCCGAAATACATTATAAGTCCATCCCAGAAGTGGAGTGAGGAAGGTACCCAAATGGAAGACCAGCCACCCAATCAGCATAGTACAATAATACAACTCTGCATATAACTGAAAATACATATAGCATTCCCAGATACATAACAGTACAATGGCCATGAATATGCATGAAACATGATAACACATATGTGGTCATCGCCACGTACAATATACATAGATCAGAATCCCCATGATGAGGATATACAAAGGACCATGATCTCCACAAAGGCTGAAGATATATAATAGATCAAGATCTCCATAGTGGCTGGACATGTCAGACATATACTGGAACAAGTCACGAGAGCTGAAATCTCATGAACACTGGCACGATCAAGGAGGTAGCATATAATAGATGCCACCAATCTAGAAGGTTTTCTACACACACCGCTACGAGTACATGTCCTACTATGTGAATAGAGGTGTCGAGGTCGAACATAGTATTCCATCATCTGATTACTGGTCATTGATGTATACCGTTAACAGACGTGAGATCACCCATCGATAATGAAAATGGGAATCAAGGTACTAGAGTGCAAACTAACAAGTGTGAATAAATGTGTTGAGGTCGAACACTTGAGAGAATCCATCGATCAGGGGACATTGATGTATTCCCAAAACTGTCGATGGCGAGAGAACCTTCCACTGATGAATGCAAGTCTTAAGGCACTCAAAATGACTCTAGACTCCAATCCCAGAATAAATGATCTGAAGTCGATGGGATGAAATCCGCTGGAAGGAGGGCATTAGGGCATCCCCCATCATCCAACACGAGGTACTCAGCAAGGCTGTATAATGTGGAAGGACTCGATCATAAGGTGCATGAACCAGTAACTGTACCGGGAATGGCCAACATGCAAAGTCAAGATAACTGAGGAATGGCTGACTCAGGTTTCAACTTCCTTCGAACAAGAGCATAACAGCGTATGGTGACTGAATGAAGGCAGCATAGACTCGATATACAAACTGGGACATCTCTATGATGCAGGAGGCATCAATAGAGGCTCCATAGGGACTAGAAGCATAACCAGTCAGTGGAGATAATCTCAGATAAACGAGTACAGCTCCTAAAGTCAAACTATAACCCAACCAATGGATGTGATATACAGTGCTCTGTTCGAAGGCGACACGACTTGAAAACTACCAAAGATAATATCTTTTCTTGTCCGTCTTTTTCATTTTTTGGTTTTTTTGGGAATTTCTCAGCTATTTGAAAAGCTTGAAAAAAGAATAAAATAGCTTTATAGTTACATACTAGGAGGAGATGAGTGTCATTAGGGAAAACATACTAGTTCCAAGTAGTTGAACATACCTATGCTCAATGCAAGGATACATGTGTAGGATATCGATACTCAGGGGAAAATCCCCTCCCGGTAAAAAGGGAATCAAGCTGCGAGGGATATAAAGAAAGGCTCTGCATGGCTAGACATGAGACAAGCTCGGGCTATATGGCTGAAACGCAATGTCAGGGGAGCCGGCATAAAGCTCAATAAGATAGGAAAAACTCATGATAATGCATCCACAACTTGATACAAGGGAGTCCATGGGATCATGGCTAGCATAAGATCAAGAGGAGTATGAGGCTCTTGCGAAATGTCATGGCAATACTCTACAACGGACTCCCACACCCTAAAGGGAGAAACATCGGCATGGGAACCCAATGCAAATAAGGCACTAACTAGGGTACCCATGTAAGGTGAGGATCTACCACTCATAGCATGCCACTTCTAGAGCAGCAAGAAGGTTCTGTGACATAATAGAGTGGGTTCATACCTAAGGATATAGTGACATGGTCATAAGGTCATGCAAAATGCAAACGGTGGTGGACCTAACCTATATGTCAGTGTAGACGTGATACCTGAGATGGGCACGAACGGGTCAATCCAAAGGCTGAAACGGCACTGCAAATGGTCTTCTACATCACAAATTATGTCAGAAACGGTCCAGAATGGTTAGAAACTATCAAAACTATAGGAAAGGGGGTAAAAATTTTCAAATATTTGAAAAAAATTCTATAAATAGTAAAAAATAGAAATCATTTGAAACTTTTACCCATTGGAGCTCTGATTTTCAACTGCAAATTCCAGAAGATCCAGTTGGCGGAATTCACAACCGTTTCCTCCAGGTATTTACTCATGCTCTCAGCTTGCATTTCAATATAATTTTTACAAGGTTTCATGGTCAAATGAGTTTGTTAAGGCCAATTCTACATGAGCGTTGTGGCCCATGCGGGTATCGAAGCTTTTTCCGCATATAGGGCTGGCTATACGCGGAAAAGGGGCTAGAAACCACATACATACATGGTTGTTTGCAAAACAGTCGTGTATGACGCCACGCAAGTGGATTTACAAGAATCTAATGGACAGTTGGTCAATTTCTCATGCAGGATGGTGATATAATGGTGAGAGTACGAGCATGGTGAAGTAGAGGAGGCAGTAAGGGCTGACATAAGGGCTCAACAAGTACTACGTGTATGCAGACTCTATAAGTTTTGGTGCCTTGGTGGCTTGAGGGCCAAACCAGGACTGCTACAGATGCTTGTAGACTATTGGGATCCAGAATCAGAGTCCTTCTGGATAGACGGTATGTCCCTCACCATTGAGGTGGAGGATATCTACTTTATCACAGGTCTATCTAGACGAGGGGAGATGGTGAACCTTCGTTCCCGAGGTGGGATAGGTCATGGGCTTACTATCGATGAGTACATAGCTGTGTACTGCTACCCAGATACTGAGAAGGTGGGGAGTCAAGTTCCCACCAATGCTATACAAGTGCTAGGCCTAAAGGCCATACTACTGACGTTGGGCAGGATAGCAGGATTAGCATCACTCCATCAGGCCTCTCGGCCATTGATGTTCTATGCAGTGGAGTGTATGAGACCGACCATATATGACTAGAGTACTTCACTACTGAGCAACATGAAACATTAGCTCAGTGAGTGTAAGGCAGGTAGGATACGGAACTTCGGGTTCAGCAGTATTTTGAGCACATTTTTCTTCGAGCGTGTTCCAGGATTGAGCCCTAGAGTGGATGTTCCTCTCCACGGGGTTCGAGATCCGGCCCAACGACATTGGGAAAACGCGATGCGTAGACTGGGGGGTGGTAGGGTGGCCAACCCCTATCCAGCTTACTTTTTTCCATGGTGGCGACGACAGATTGTTGCCATAGATGACTACCCCTATGTAGGGATAGATTTTGGGGGGGATCTGGACATGCCATTGCCACTAGGATCAGCATATGGAGACATAGGTAACGAATCTCGACCCTCACTCTTTTTTTTTTTAATTTGAAGTATTTAATTGTTTTGTGTTTTCTTGATTATATGGAATCAAAAAGACATGTTTTTGGGTGACAATACATAATGACATCTACCATTCATGTGCAGATGTGGGACCATGGCGACCAGAGTCCTTCCCACATCATAGACGGAGGGGAAGAGGAGACGACATCACCAGTGTGGATGCAGAGCGAACGCTCCAAAACATCCATACCAACTTCGTGCGACTGACTCATAGAGTTCCCATGGCACAAGTTGAAGACTTTCCTAAGGCCATGCAGCGACAGGTGGTGGGTGTACCATGCGCATGGGTGTGTTTATTCCGGTGGCTAGCTAGAGCCGTAGTGACGTATCATGATCACAACCCTCCTCCACCTTCACAGGACTAGACACCTGGGAGTGTATCTATTTTGTACTACCGTGTATATGATGGTGGCTTTCAAAGCCCCAATTTTGTATTATGACACTATGCATTACCACATTTTTGATAAAAAAAATTTATGGTGATCGGTTTATTTATTTACATGTGTAAAAATTGTGTTTATGATTAATTTATGATGAATGAAACAAATTCCAATATAACACGTAGTTATCATATGAGTCAGCAACCTGATTATAATTTCTTGGAATGTGTATATATTTTATACTTTCAAATTGCCGTTCTAACAATCTCACACGTAAGAATCTCCTCAATAGCGTCGGATCTCTAACATGGTACAAACCATTGAGTTGTGACACTACTAACTCTGAATCAAGACTTACCTCAAGAGATAGAACACCATGCGAAATGGAATCCCATAGAAGCTCAATAATGGCACTATATTCAGCAACATTGTTGGAAGATGGTCGTAGACGTACACCTCTTGAAGACAGTACTTGACCCATAGGAGTATAAATCACCCAAGCAGCTGAGGCTGAGTGCTGAGTGTGACGGCTTACACAATCTGTGAATCCTATGTAGGTGGAAGATTCCATTGACATCTACCATAAGAAATGGAAACTAATCACAAACCCGATCACGATAAACAATACCTAACTATGCAAAAAAGCAGTACAATAATATACAGCAAGCAGCCTTGGCTAAAGATCATGCATATTATTTTTTGAGATAGAGCCCATTTCTAGGCTACGCCAAGGCCGTCCCTTCGTAATCCACTAACTCGTAGGCACCCTTCTCTAACGCACGCTTGACCACGTAAGGACCACGCCACATAGGATTGAACTTCCCTGCCCCCAAGGTTTCTTTCGATTGATCCCACAAAAGGACCAAGTCTCCCTCACTAAACACTCTCAGATGGACAGACTTATCATATTGGGCATTTATGCGACGCTTATTAACCTCTAGATTCACCAAGGCATCTCTACACTGCTCATCGAGTTGCTCAAGGTGAACCAAGTGCTCCTCCAAAGGCGAAGTGTCTGGTAAGAGTTCCACGGCTAACTTCAACGAAGGAATCTTGCATTCAACCGGCAATATCGAATCCACTCCATGTACAAGCTGATATGGAGAAAAACCAGTGGCAGTCTTAACCGCGGTTCGATATGCCCACAAAGCAGGGTATAACATAATATGCCAATCCGTCTTGCTTTGCGCGATGGTTCGTTGGAGAATGGACTTAAGTGATTTATTCACTACTTCAACCTGTCCATTCGCTTGAGGATAGTAAGAAGAGGAGTGCTCTTGCTTATACCCTAACTTGGATGCCAACTCTTCCATCATAGGGTTCTGAAAGTGCGAGCCATGGTCAGTGACAAGATCTCTCGGAATCCCGAACCGAGTAATGATTTGGTTGAATACGAAGTGAGCAGCTGTCTCACCATCAGATTTTACTGTAGGCATTTCCTTAGCCCATTTCGTGAAATAATCAACAGCCACTATGATATGATGGTTCTTCCCAGCCGAAGCTGGGTTGCAATCCATAAAATCGAGCCCCCATTTGGTGAAGGGACTGGCAGTGATAATAGGGTGTAACGGGGCAGGTTTCGAGTGCATATTACGTGCGAACACCTGGCAAGGGTGGCACCTCTTGACCGCTTCCATACAATCCTTGAAGATCGACGGCCAGAAATAACCCACTCTCAAAATATTTTGAGCTGTAGAAAGCTCAGATAAATGACCACCACACACCCCTCCGTGGCAATCATTAAGCACTACCTCAACCTCATCATGAGTTAAACAACGCCGTAAAAGGGAATCTACTCCATGGCGGTACAAAGTATTGTCCACTATGAGGTAGTTCTTAGAGACGTGACATAATTGTCGTCGTTCATCTCGCAAGAGGTGAGTAGGGGTCCTCTGCGTTTGTAGATATACTATGATATCCCCATACCATGGGTCAGCCGTTGAGATTAATAAAATGTGTTCATCAACAAACGTATCTTCACATACCAACTCCTCGGCCTCGCTCAGAAAATCCGATATGAGCTCTGCAAAGATTAAAGATTTCTTCGATTTTGCCGAAACAAATTTGAGATCAAACTCTTGCAGGATGACAATCCATTTATTATACTTTCCCCCAATCATCCTACGTGTGAGGATGAATTGAAACGGATTGACATGGGCCACAACCAAGGTCTGGCGAAGGAGAATATAATGTCTCAAACGCTGCACCGCATGTACGGTAGCTAAGGCAAGCTTCTCGACATGAGAGTACCGAATCTCTGCGTCAATAAGGTTTCGGCTCAGATAATATATGACATGCTCCTGGAGCTCCTCATCCTCTTGAACCAAAACCATACCAATTGTCTCTAAAGACGCGGCCACATATAATAGGAAATCACGGCTATAATCTGGAGGACTAATCACCGGGGCCGATGCTAGGGCTCGCTTAAGTGCATCGAAGGACTCCTGGGCTCGCTCATCCCACTCAAAGGGATTATCCTTCTTCAGGAGACGCATGAAACCTCTAGTCAAATTGGAAAAGTTGACGACCAACCTTCGTAAGAATTTTTCCATGCCTTGCAAACACTAAAGATGACGAATGTTGCGCGGGGGAGACAACTGAAGTATTGCCTCAACCTTCAAAGGGCTGACTCTTATACCCTCTTTCGAAACGATGAATCCTAACAAACGCCCTGACTTCACGCAAAAGATGCACTTATGAGGGTTTAATCTAACAGCATAGTGACGGCACCTTTCGAACACCAATCTCAAGTGATAAGAATGACGTATCCTCATGCGAGAATGAGCAGCGAGGTCATCCAAAAATACTTCAATAATAGACTTGAGATCGTGGAATATCAAGGTCATCACCCACTGAAATGTAGCCCCGGCATTTTTAAGGCCGAAAGGCATTATCCAATACGCAAATGTTCCCCAAGGACAAATAAATGCAGTCTTGTGTTGGTCCTCGGGTTTAATTTGGATCTGATTATACCCGGAAAAGCTGTCCATAAAGGAGAACACCTCGCTACCCGCACACTCATCCAAAATATGATCTATAAACGGTGTGGGGAAGTTATCCTTAGGACAGGCATGATTTAAATCACGGAAATCAGTGCATATATGGATCGCTCCCTGCTTCTTATCCACCAGAATGGGGTTTGAAACCCACTCCATCAAGGGAACGGGATAGATGAAACCAGCTTTCAATAGCTTCTCTATCTCTGCCTTTCTGGCGGGTGCTTTCCTAGGATTCACTGCGCGTAAACGCTATCGAACAGGCTTAGCGTTGGGGTAAGTCTTAATCTCATGTTCAACAATTCGAGGGTCAATCCCTGGCATCTCATCGTAAGACCAAGCAAAAATATCACGGAATTCCTTGAATAGCTCGGTATACTCTAGAATCTCATCTTGGGAACAATCTGCCCCAATGTAGACATTCTCAATTGTACCAGGATTGCAAGAAATGTTGATAGGAATGGTTGACGATATGTTCGCCATGTTTCCATCAGCCATCGGACCAGGAGAGCTTAATGGAACCATAGGTCTACCAACTTTCTGACTAATAATCTCCCTATAATCCTCATGCTCCAAATGGTCAAGCTCTGGAAGGAAGTACGATCTATGATGGAGCTCCTCCCATGGTGGCTCAACTCCCAACATAGCCTCGATAATCACTTCATCTGAAGGGAAAACTGTATCAAGGTAGTCGTGGGCATGAGAAGACTGTACTGCCCATGCCGGCAGCACATAGGAGTCTTCCTCCTCCGTCTACGAAGAGGAAGAACAAGGCTCTGCAGCAGACATGAGATTAGCTTGGTAAGCTATCATAACTGCAGGCAATGGCACGCTTGTCTCAATGGCCTCACTCGAAGGACTCGATGAAGGAAGAATCCAAGGATCTCCCATATGACTTGTGCAAAAAGGCACCGATCTTGTAGACGTCGAAGCACCATCGAAACTAGATCCTATCATGAGGATGGGTGCAGGACAACTAAAGGTTCCCATGATGGATGGATACATGCCTACACCCACACTCCCAGTTGTCGGCTGGGAATGTTCAACTTTCAGAACCGAAGCTCCCGAAGATGCAGTAACAGGTGGATTCTTGAATGCCATTTGATCAATCGTTACAATCTTCCTGTTATGTGGAAAGCATACAACGTGAAAAACAGAAGATGCAACGGCTTGCATACTATACATCCAATTCCTTACCAGTAAGAGATTGTAGTCAAGGGGTGCATCAACCACCTCAACCTCTATTGCAACGGTATTCCCTCCCGAACGGACTTTAAGGGAAGGAAGGATACCGTGCGGCCTAAATGATCTCCCATCAAAAGCAGTTAACATGGTCGTAGATTTTGACAGCTCAGGAGAACCGAGACCCTTCCAACAAGACAAAGACATCACAGAAGCAGCAGCGCCCTCCTTAATCACAGTACGCTTGACGATCATATTAAGACATTCTACATGCACCAAAAGTGACACATAGTAGGGAAAGCGAGGTTAATGTCCTGCGGTTTCAAATTTGATCACTGAGGAAGAATCATCACCATTCACACCAAGAGCAGAACGCAAAGCCTTCCTTTGCGATGGACAACTCTGGAGAACTTCCAATGCAGACATTGCACAAGGAGTATGGCCCAAGTCCTTGACAACTGAATAATTCTGGGCAGCTCGGGCATTTGGGTTATGCCCCGAAGGCTTAAGTACCTCCTTAGGAATGCGAGGTGCAACCTCAGGTTTATCTGCAGGTTTCTCAATGCACAAAGGGGTTCCTGGTGGATCAGGTTCTTTACCTGGGTTGGGTTGTGACGAAGTATAATCTTTCGCACGCGTCACAACTTTCACGGCACGGACCATATTAATGCACCCATGACCACTAGTCTCAGGTGGATAATCATCACTAGATTGATCATGGAACTTCGAGTTCATATTCTGGTTATGTGGTAAAGGGTTCGTTAACACAGTTGGGCCCTGTGCTATGAACTTCGAAGCTTCATCCATTCTAGGGCACAAGTAAGTGAGGTGATCATCCTTACATAGCTTGCAAGGAAACTTAACCTTACGGTTAGTCTGCTTGTCCCCCCCAGCATTTTTACCGTTCTTGTCATTATTATTGGCATTCTCATTCTTATACCCACCCTTTTTATTATTATTGTTTTTACCCTTTTTTCTATTCCGTCCGGGTTGCTGGTTACCCTTCTGGTCAGATGATTGCACAGCAAGTACATTCGCCGTTTGGGCAGGCTGAGACGAAGCCGTAGCTTGTCCCGAGGTAGATTGGTTGATTGACAACTGAGCAACTTGTTTCACAACCGAACCTGCAGGTTTCTTACTTGCACAACCCACAATGTCGTTGGCATGTGGTCCAGGTTTGACCTTAGGATCGAAACTATAACAAGGAGCATTGGGTATAATCTCATATAACAAACTAGACTGAGCATAGATCAAGTCCAGTTCCTGCTCCCTAAATATTGCTTGTTCCTCATTCTGCACTCTGGATGTGGAAACATCCTTCGCTATATATGGCAATAAATATTTGAGGAAGCACTCAAGGAGGAACTCCGACGGTATAAAGGATTTAATTAATCTCTTCCGTCTACGCCACTCCTGAATATGATCAGAAATATGGGTGGCTTTATCTTGCCGAAATGTCAACAAGAGTTCAGTACCAACATCATAGCGCACTGGTAGCTGTAAGTGATTAAGGAAAGTCATCGCAAGGTTGTCGAACAAAGTAAAGGCACCCCTAGGTAACTCTATATACCATTTCTCCGCAGCCCCTGTGAGGGTGCGTTGAAATAGTCTCAAATGGACTAAGTCCTGATGCAATGAATTGGAAGAGCACCATAGGTGGAATGTCATAACGTGTTCGCTCGGATCCTCTCCTGTTTTTCCTTCGAATTTAGGTATGTCCTAAGGAAGCTTGGTAGGGATAGCCGGCCAAGTCGGGTCATGAGCCACAGGATCGTTCGTAAGTCTTGATAAGTCAGGTAGATTGAGTGTCGCGAGGAAAGGGAGCCTAGGATGTTGAGGCCTATGGACCTCTCCCTGGTTCATATAGGATAGATTACCACCATGACCTTGGCCATAGTGACCTCCTCCTGTATGACCCATATAGGGCGGCGTGGAAGCACCATAATGAGGTGGACCTTGACTAGTAGGAGCTACAAAGCCGTAATTAGGAGAGTAAGCAGGTTGTGAATACCCGCCTCCATAAGGTGAAGAAACCTGTCCATACTACATCCCATAATAGGGTCCATAGGTCATCGCTTGCGATGCCCCATGAGACACTCCATAGGTAGGGATATACATTCTGGAAGTAGGAATATACATACCGGAAGTAGGGATATATGATGTGGAAGTAGCAATCTGACCTCTAGAAACATGAACATAACCTCCCGAAACCACGGGTGGTATGTAGGCTTGAGACACAATTGTTCTAGTAATCGCAGTACGGATCTGACTCGTAGCTACCTGCCGACTCGAAGGACCACGTGAGTAAGGTGGAGGGTTTACATCTGAAGAACTCGGAAGCGAGGACGAAGGAATCTCTGTAAGAAGATATGTACCAGTGCCTATCGTCACTCGTCTTGGACCTGGTATCCCTATCGGATCACTAACTCTAGACCTAGGAGGTATATACGATGTAGCTTCCACCACTAGGATGGAAGTTGGAATGTGACTAGTACTCCCAAACCTCTCTGTAAGGTAAGGCATGGGATTTCCCCCAGGCATAGTGTTAGGCTCAAAATCGGATTCGATGTTAAACGCCAAATCGTGCATAGGAAAACTAGTCATAGCATAACTACCGTAGCTAGTACTGGCAGGTTCAAAGTGAGTCTCGGCGTCTTCCGGCATTCCATACCAGTAATGTGTCAATGAGGGGTCAACCCTAGAATGAATAGGTCTATCATGCATGGCTCCTATCTCCGAAATCACAAGTCCTAACTCAGTTAGGTCGGGTGAAGGGTCATAAGTACGCGTGAATTCCCCATCGTCAACGCAAATGGGAGGAGGAGGTGGCTCAGATGTATCCTCTGAATGATCTCCCATGGTGTGTGAATCAATGTGTGACATAGTCCGCCTGGACTGTCTAGGTCCCTCTCCTAAAGGAGGAGGATAAGAAGAAGGAGAAAGTCCTTCTAAACGACGAAAATGGCGTGGAACCGCACCCGACTCCACAATGACTCAAAAAATAGCAAAGACTCTCTATTTACGTCAACCCTAGCCCAACTAGCGTGCACAGAGCAATCACTAATAAAATATAAAGAGAAATGCAAGCAAACACGGGCTGGATAAGTGAGCTCCCGAATGTGGCCGGTATGTCTCACATAGGAGAGGCTTGAGAGGCCCTTGTCACCACAAGCGGAGGTACGTAACCAATTATTGTGGCCCTCAGCTTCAACGCGTAAAGCGATTGTGCTGTCCGACCCCAACCTGGCCGGGACACATGCAGAATAACCTCTACAAGTACCCCCTCGATATCCTAGGTAAGGTCACTAAGGTCACCTCAATATAATCAAAGCTCAGGCGGACAGTCGTAGGCGAGATTGACCGTATCGGAAGGGTAGCAAAGCCCAAAACTCTCGAAAGAGCCCCCAGATACAAATACAATCCTGGCTATATCGCCAATGCTACACAGTTATTGACTAGGGGTTATCCCAATCAACAACCATGCACACTACCTCATGCTTAACTCCCTTTTGAGACGAGGATCCTGAGAACGCTGGTTATACCAAGGATTTCACACACTCCCTGGACATACACCTAGTTGTTGTCATTTACTGATCTTGGAGAATTAACTTACAATGAACTATTCCAAGATCCTAAAACCTAAGCTTGTTGGTGCACCCTAGAAAAGAAATTAGTGTAATTCATTTTAATTAGCATTGATTTTAGTTGGCTTTATTACTCAAAAATAGGATATGGCCGTGCAACTAATGGTGTTATGACGCAATAAGAAGCAAAATGCACACCTAACAATCAATGCAAATGCATTGTGTCCATGAAAACAGGGTATGCATACTACGTGTAATGCACAATTTCTTCTTCAAATGCTGAATGCAAATTTCCCTATATGAAGTCCTAACTATTACTCCAAAGCAAATCTAGATTTAGTGCAAGTACAATGCAAAGTGCAAAATGCAATGCATGATGATAAGCAAATGTTTTTGGATTTTTTGAAAAATAAAGAGATACAAAAAGCAATAGAATGATTCTACCCACCCCAGACTCTGCAAGCACACCTAAACAACATTCCAGCAAAGTAATAAGGTAAAAGGACTCTAATGCACTAATCTCAAACAAAAAATCAAAGATGCCATGACAAGAACTTTCCTAAAAGAAAACATTTAGGCTAAAAAAAACGTTTCTGGTCAGAAACAGAGGTATTAACAGACTCAGGTAGTGCCAAAGGAGACTCAGCAGCTAACAGAATTCACCCAGCAATCCACTCTCTTCCACAAAAAGTAAAAACCAGGGTATACGCGACTGTGCGCAGTAAACCCGCGTGTATACGTGGAAATCCCAGAGGAAACCGCGTGTATACGCGACTGTAAGTCACAAACCTGCGTATAGGAAGAAAAAGACGCACAAATCCAAGGCAAACAGGTAGGTTGAGACTAACTTCACACCAATCAGGCTCTACTAGGCATACATGCCCCCATACCCGACACAGAAACAAGAGAGAGAGAGAGCAATTCAAATACATTGAATGCCAAGAAATCAACCCCCAAAGGACAACTACTAGGAACTCCCCAGCGGAGTCGCCAATTCTGTTACGGAGAGAAATTCCTATGGCTTGGGGTACCACAACAGACAGCTAGACTCCAGAAATCAATCTTTCCCAATATGCAATAGAAATAAAATGTCTAACATTAAAGGATCGAACCTCGTACCTTATTCTGGACGGTTGAAGTAGATCCCCGTTGAGATTTCCAATCTTTAGCTTGAATTGATAAAATACTTCCTCAACAACAAGTAAACAATACAAGCATACTATATATCATGGTGTTAGACCTATTCTAGCATATATAATCAATAATGTAAAATCATTTGACATATTCCAATGGATACAATATGCATTCAAATACACATTACTGGACAGGAAAAGATATTTCTATTAATATGAATCAGAGATTACAAGTGACAACCTCTGACGGCACGTCTGTGAACCGGAGAAATTGAATCCCCCACTTGGGGCTCCACCACCTCAATCCTCCATCACTCAGATAGCAAGCTCACTAGCAAAAGGCAAGCTTGGGAAGAACACAATAGTGCTCCAAGGAACAAAGGGATGCAGACTCAAGCATAAGTTCTGGAAACAATGGACTATAGTTTCATTACTCTCAATTCTTTCTTATGCTTTCAATGTCTCAAGGGGTTCCTTATATAGATTTTCAAAGGGATACTAAAAGGTCGAATCTGTGCGATCTCAAGGCATATGGAAGGCCAGGAGTCATATGAGTCGGATCCAAGTCAAGGAAAACTCCAAAAGGATTTGGATTATGCACACATCCCGATGTACACGACTATAGGGGTCATATCCGCGTATGTACACGGTTATCGGGTTAAAAGCCGCATATGTCACTTTTCTTATGTTTTTAGGGATGATCAAGGACACATCAAAAGACAAAAAGTAGTCCATAGGGGCTAATGAGTCTACAGCGGGACAGGGGAAGGCCATACAATGTGTGATTCACCTAGTGTGGTGAAATCCGCTATAACAATAGCTCTAATCGAAGTATACCATGCTACTGGGGAAATTGTCTCCTCATAATCAATTCCCTCTTTCTGAGAGAAATCTCTGGCCACAAATCTTGCTTTATACTTCTCGATACTTCCGTCAGCTGCATGCTTTATCTTCTAGATCCATTTGGAGGATACTACAGTCTTTCCTTCTGGTTTGGGAACTATATCCCATACATCATTCTTCATTATTGATTGGTATTCTTCATTCATTGCTTCTACCCATTCTTTCTTCTGTACCTCTTCTTCATAGTTTGTAGGTTCTTGATCTACAAGATCACACATCAAAGCTACATAGTTGGAAAAAGTCTTAGGATTCTTACTTACCCTTGTGGAGCCTTCAGGAGCTCCATATCTTTCTGCTTCTTGTATAATCTCTCTTGCCCAAGCAGGAATTCTCTTTCGTGATATCTCCATCGTAGGGGGTTCTTATGGTTTTGTCATGTCATGTTCTTCAGGAACTTCATCTTCTGGTAGGAATGTAGTCTCTACATTTCTGGGAGGTGCATCTTCCTCATATACTTCTTCATGTTGGCATTTTCTGGATCTCTTGAGAGTTGCTTCTTCATCAAATGTTACATATCTACTAATTTCTATGTGATGGAATCCAAGAATGTAAATTCTAAATGCCTTGGATACTTCACAGTATCCAACAAATATCTCCTTCTTTCTGGAAAGGTCCAACTTGGGTCTTTTCTCTTTTGGTATATGAATATATACTAGACAACCAAATATTTTGAGGTGACTTACCTCAAGCTTCTTTCCCATGAACATCTCTTCGGGAGTCTTGAATCCAATAGCATTGTGAGATATTCTATTTTGTACATATACAACAGTTCTTGTTGCTTCTGCCCATAGATGCATTGGAATATCTTGATCATATATCATTATATTCACTGCTTCTATGATGGTTTTGTTCTTTCTTTTCACAACCCCATTTTGTTGAGGATTGTAGGGAGTAATTAGTTCCCTCTTGATTCTGGCATCTTTGCAAAAAGCTTCAAACTCTTTTGAAGTATATTCTCTGCCATTTTCTGATCAGAGTGTCTTTATTTTCTTGTCTGAAAGATTCTCTATCAAGGCTTTGAATTCTTTGAATTTCTCAAACACTTCACTCTTTGCTTTCAACACGCTTTCAAGAAGTATATCCAAGTATTTCTTGAATAGTCATCAATAAATGTGATATAATATTCAAATCCACTTAAGGATGTGGAAGACATTGGACCACACACATCTGAATGAATCAATTCTAACGTACCTTTTTTTTTTGTTTCACCCTTCGGAAATGGATTCTTGATGTTCTTTCCTTTCGCACATCCTTTGCAAATGCCTTCATGTTTGATCTTCATGTCCGGTAGTCCCATTACTACTTTGTTCACATGAGGTAGTTCCTTGTAATTTATGTGGGAAATCCTTCTATGCCGTAGTTCAGTAGGGTCAGTGGACTCATGAACAAAGGCTATTTCTGAGTTCCCCTTGAGTTTATACAGGCCTCCTTCTTCTTCACCAATAACAACTGCATCTTCAATTTTCTTTCCTTTGGGCCACATGAGTACTTGGCCATCTATGAATGCAACTCTGAATCCTTTCTTATCTAAATCTAAGATACAAAGTAGATTCTTCTTTAGACCTGGTACATACAATACTTCCTTCATCTTCAGGGGATTTTCTGAATCAAGCTTGTAGCTTGCTTCACCAACTCCCTTGATCGGATATTGATAGTCATCTCCTAAGGATACATTCTGAGGAGAGTTATTTTCTACAAGTTTGGACAGAGTTTTCTTTTGTCCCAACATGTGCTTTGAAGCACCACTATCAATAAGCTAAGTGTCTTCTTCAGGTGTTACAGACCCAGAGAGTGTAGAGAATAGTACATATTCTTCTGCATCTTCTTATATTGCTTTCTTTCTTGGAGGTCCTTCCTCCTCTTCTTATTCATCCTCATCTTCAGCTAGATGAGCATGATGTCTTTGTTGTTGTTGATCCTCTTCTTATATTCTTGCCTCTTCATAGGACAATTTTAGGCAATGTGTCCTATGTTATCACAATGAAAACATTGAAAACCAGAGTAGTCTTTATCTGAAGGGTTTTCCCTTGTTCTTTGGATTCTTCTGGGAGGTTGAGACTCCTTGAGATTTCTCCTCTTAAAATTAGATTAAATTCTTCTTCTCTTAGTGTGAGTGGCTAGGGCTTGATCGTCTTCCTTCAGTAAGGCTTATCTATTTTCCACTCTAGTATCCTCTTGAATGCAATCTTCCCATACCACATCAAACTTCATGCTTTCCTTCCTGGCGCACATCATCTGGATGAATGACTCCCAGGGTCTAGTGAGACCATTGAGAGCAATCATAACCATTTCATATTCATCACGTTTATCTCCAATGGCTTCTAGTTGTTCTTTGATCTAAGAAACCCTTGTGAAGTAGTCCTGGATGGATTCTCCATGACTCATCTTGGTGCTCTTTAGTTGAGATGTTAGATTCATCTTTCTGTTGATGTTTCTACCCTCATACATTTTGGATAGGGAATCATACATTTATTTTGGATTCTTCTTGGATGACACTTGAGGGATCGAGTTAGCCTTGATAGAGTCAGTAATAATCCTTTGTGCCCTAATCATATCCTTCTTGTACTTCTCCTTAGCTTCAACTTCTTCAGGTTCTGCAAATTCCTCTTTGATATACTTATCAAGATAATTCTCTTAGAGAATGAGACCAATCCTGTACTTCCACGCTTGAAAAATCTCTATGCCTTCTAGCTAGTCCTCAAGCTTAGTACTTGGGGCCATCTTGTCAGAAAATCACAAAATATTGAAATTATTCGGAATGAGAAGCTCAACTTACCAGAAGATGCGCTTGAATGAGGTGAGTTCACTGGTGTGCTTGGCTTCTGGAGATCTTAAGTCTTCACCTTCCAAATGAGACTTACAAGATTCAGCTTCTACAACTTCTAGCTATTTTCTAGTTCTGCAGTTTTCTGGTGCAGCTGTCAAACTAGGGTTTGACTTTCTTGGACACTCACTCACCCAAAAGCCTTAATTCTAGGCCCAATATATGCGCTTTGGGAGGGCGCAAATTTCTATGCAAGCAGTTTTCTAAAAATCAAAAATTTCCCAAAACCCTAATTTATTCTGGGGAGAGAGAGAGGGCTTCCTCACCTTGTGAAAGCTGTCCTATTCAGGCTAGCTTTGATACCATGTTAAAATTCCATATGCTAAGCTAGATTAACAACATTTAATTTCAATTTTATAACAAAAGCATATAGACAGGATCACTGAAAGAAACAGTATCACGAGAACAACACATATTTATCTTAGGAAAACCCTAAAGGGAAAAACCTAGCAAAAGCTTCCTCAAGATAGATGCCCCAAAAAGGTAAAAGGTAAAACCAAAAGACTGATCCTCCTCCTTCTCCAGCTACAGCTCTTTCTCTCTCTCTCTCTCTCTAATCCACTACATAAGTGAGTGTGAGTGTGTTCAAATGAGAAGCACCTCACCTTTTTTTATATTCTTTCATTCACTTAATATTTAACTTAGTTATGTAGGCTTGAGTAATCCTAATTCAATTATGTAGGCTCGAGTAACCACAACTAGGGTACTAATGATGCGATTTACAATGGAGGGGACTTCCTCATGACTCTTATTAATTCTATCGATTAGAAACATTGAGGTATAAAGAAATACAAGTAATTCTCCCAATAGGAGCATCGGGGACTGCAAAAAAATACATATAGAATATTCTTCAAAGTTACAATAATTCAACAACCTCTCCTTCAATTCCACCTCATCCAGTAACACCCCTAGTGTTACCCAACCGGGTTATGACCCTGATTTTTCATGCGTAATGACTCAGTCTGGAGCTACACCTTCCTATGTGTCTCCCACACCAGTTCCTCATGTTCATGAACAAAATTGCTTGAAACCTCCATGTAATAGCCAGATGATAGCCTTTAAAACCCCTACAACTACTACTTCTTATTAACCACCATTTGTGCAACCTACACCTTCGACCCTGACTCCTATTGTTCCCCAAGGACAGAACTATGATCAGCAAAACTGCCCTAATCAATAATCCCCCAATAACTAACAAGGACAAGGAAGATGAAAAATGGGTAGGAATCGTGGGAACAACTAACCTCAAAGAGGTGGCCAACAAACCAACCCTCCGAACAACAACAGAGCCAATCCCCTTGCACAAAACCCTGATTGTCCACCAAGACCTAGGAAGAACCCTCAGTTGCAGAATAACCATTCTTGCACCATTTGTAACACTTACGATCATTACACACACTAGTGTCCCCATATGAATCGATTCCTCCATTTACTACAAACCAATAATCAACATGACTCCAACACGACCACTCTAGCACATCAAAACCATGCACCCCAAGGTACTCCACCTATGGTTATGCAAAACCCCTTACCAAATCAAGGGATCATTTCAACCCAACCCTTCATACCACAAACCATCGCAACCACTTTTGTGGCTCAACCCATTTATCCCGGTGTCCATCACCTTATGATGTTATCATATGATGTTAACCTAAAGACTCGACAAAACTAGTATGGCTCCACCGCGGAAACTGTTAACCCCTTAACGACATCTACCTTCACATCTCTCGATATGTCATTACATTTTTCGAGACCCCCCATGGACGGGACTTCCAAAGTCACACGGTTCCCTTTGTGTCACGTTGCAAACAACCCCACTACTAGAGTCACTTTTAATTACAGTATTGTCGATGACTTGGACCAGTCTCCCTTAGCCATGTCTTCTCTGAAAGTTCTCAAAACATGTCCTTTGCAACACAAATATTTGTTATCCATGTTAGGTGTTGTCTATCCCTTTGATTCTTGGTTGATCACTTTTGACTTGGATCAAGCAGAACCATGGATGCCATCATCCATAGCCTTCCAGGTTCTAGTCACTATTCAAAATTCGGTGATTCATCGATGCATCATCAATGAGGGAGCATCCACCTATGTAATGTCAACCTTTATTTGGTATAAACTCAGATCCCCAACCCTTCAACCTTCCTCGACCACTTCCCTTTGCACCTACAATGGTTGTGTTAGTAAACCTCAAGGAATTCTCATGAATGTCCTTGTCGAGTTATCCAGAAAAACCATGTTGATTGGCATTGAGGTTGTCAATGCCCAAATCAATTACAACCTCCTACTTGGACGTAGTTATATGTATGCAATGTGAGTCACTTCTTCTACTGTATTTAAACTCCCAGTTTTCCCCATGATGGGAAGATTGTGACCATCGACCAATTGACGTATTATCTCAAAGGACCGTCCACACTGAAACATGTCCTCCCTACGATCGACACTAACATCGACAACGTTTTCATAAATTTCCCATCTGTCATTGGCCCGAGATTATTTTCCAACCCTACTATGACATACACATTTTTATCCTTACACCCCCCTCCTTTGCCGACTGATATATCAGATTTGTGCACTATCTCATCTGGTAACATCACGACCTCTTCACAACCTCAACCGTAGACTTCAGGGAATTATTGGAGGTTCATTCGCTATACACATGATCCCCTTCCTTTTTCCACCTTTTGGAATTGTGAGTAAGCCAGCCATGGCTACTCTCAACCTTCCGGGTTTCACTTTGGGTATGCCCATGTGGTACCTTGACCCCCCCATCCTTCCCTCGACCCCACAGGTCATCTTGACTCCCATCCAGCCTATCCAGATGATGTTGCATCCACCGCCTGGCACACAAATGACTGCTTTTGTCTCTACTCATGCCCCCCTCCTCCCAAGAAGCCTGGGGGAAAGATGCCCAAAGAGAATGCAGAACCGCGCCTTCCTCTTACATGTGCATTATGAAATGTCCAAGGCCATGTGACACAAAATTGTCCCGAGTTTCCTATCCTTCGCACCCACATGCATACTGTAGTTGAGACCAATGACACACCAGTTGTCAATGTACCAAACAAACCTACGTTTAAGAACAAATCACACCGCACCAACCATCCATGTGCAATTTGTGGTCTATATGATCTTTGTTCCTACCATTGCCCAAAATTGCCCAAGTACCGGGCACTCCTCAGTGACCTTCACAAGCACTCCCATGAGTCTGAAATCACCATTCTTGAGGAGATACACCCCCCAGTACCTTCTTTGAACACCAATAACACCATTTAGATGATATCTACTTCCAGTATTCCTCCCCCCTCTTTAACCGTGGAAGATCCCCCTGATCTATCCTAGCACAACTTTCATTATGATGGAGAGATCCTCGAAACCGCCACCGATTTTACCCATTCACTTAGACCATGGTGTGGAGCCGCTTCTTCCCATTGAATTCCATATTCCATCACTTTGCATTTCCATTGAACTTCTTCCTGATATTTCACCATTATAAAAATGCCTACTTATGCTTGAACGAACCAATGAGGATTGTCACACTTCTCTCCAAATGATTGAATCAGTGAAGACTCGGCTGAAGTCCCATTATGAATCCCACATCCACCCACGTACCTTTAGTGAGGGGGACCTAGTCCTCATCTACGATCAAGCCCATGATAAGACTAAAAAAGGGAAGTTTGAATCCATGTGGTATGGCCCTTATGTCATCCATATATTTTTCGGCGAGGGGGAATATCTCCTTGTTGACTCTGACGATCGACTCTTGAAGAATTCCCACAATGGGATCTACCTCAAGAGGTTCTATGCTTGAAGTCGCCCACCATACATACCCTTGTATCATAGTTTTTTTTCTTGTTTTACATCACTTTTACCACTCTTTTGGGACCCCCTCTAATAGTCGCTCCATGTCTAGCCACGATGATTTCAATGTCACACTCCGTCAGCTCCTCTTCCCATGAGAAAATTGATATAATCCCTCCACCCTGCCCCTGCTCCACTCGTACCCCGCTGGAGGGTGCAGTCCCACATTTACACATGGACACAGTATGTCATCAGTATCTATCACACACATGATATAGCTACCACTATGCTAGTAAACTATATATTACTAAAACCACATAGATTCATGTATACGTACCATTAGGTCTCTAGACCTATCCTGGAGGTCGAGGCATCTCCAGATCTCCCTGGTATTCCATTTCCATGTATGGATAGTCTTCTATGAGGATAGGGAGCTTCCACCACTGTGCAAATTTCTCCCAAGTGAAGAAACGACCTCCTAGACTACTTCCCTCCCTAATTTCTTCGGGCCATTTCCTAGAGTTACCTCAATTTGTGTGCCACAACAAAAAATCACACCTTGTATGTATCGCTATGTTCACGAGCCATCTGCTCCATCCATACTACAAAATTGGCCTTATGTTACCACCATCCACTATCCCGCAAGGAGGCTCCACCAGTGTTCCACTATTATTCATATTAGCCATGTTGACAACATCATCATTTTTGGTACATCGAACACTTCATCCTTTCTTGATTGACCATTATAGATTTTATGTTAAGCTCTTTTTTTACTCCTAAAAGAATGAAATATTGCCGAGAACGATTTCTTCCTTTCACGCTCGTTAAAGTATTTGAAAGGGAATAGTATGTGGCCTCATTTATCTCCTTTTTTGGACTACGTGGACTATTTAAATAAAAGGACCACCCTAGCACCTTCCAGCTAGGAACGTTTCCCTCCATATCATTTTATGCTTTGTTGGACATTGGGACTGTGGCTTACAAAAAATTTCATTTATGGGTTGTATTTAATCTCTTTTCCAACCCTCTCATAAAGAAAATATCATCAAACAAATTTGGTTTCGTTCATGCTCATAAAAGTATTTGAATGAACGTCCAATCAATATAGGTTTAACCTTTTTTGGTGTGGTTGGACTACCTATGGAAAATAAGTCTATTTTCCTCTTTCAGCTGGGAGAGCTCTCCTTTGTAAAATTTTATCCTTTTTTGGACTTAGGAGACTACTGTATGAAAAAGAGACCACACTGGATTCTTCTTCTTGTATTTAGACTCTCTACATATGAAAACACCACCGAGCATTTACTGTCTCAGGATCGACAAAATCCATGAGATAGTATCATATTGAGCATACTTCTATCTCTTCTTCATGCTCCTTCAACTATGAAGAAGGCCCAAATGGTGTCTCTAGGCGCCATCACATATTACATATGGCCTCACATTATGGCAGCTTCCCCCCATCGGGTTGTATTTGTTTAGAGTACTCCGCAAAGAGTCTCCCTTAGATCCTCTATATATCACTAGTCCAGTTACTTCCCCCATTATCTCATATTGCATTCATCTTCCTAGTTTCCCAGCTATGGTCACCTCCCCATGAGTCAGTATCATTTGTTGCTAGGTCATCCTTACTGTCATACTCTGAATAAAGAAAGTTTGAGTCTCACGTACTCCCCTGCCTTGATTCCCCATTCAATGCCTCAATCCTAGTATTATTCCATATCTCTAGTATTCCCCCTAATGCTTCTATTAAGGAAAACTCATTGCCTTTGGTATTTGCAGATTTCCCTCTGTCAACATCAACACATCTATTTCAGAGGAGCAATACAAATCAAAATCCATTTTTGAGAAGCAATACAAATCAAAATCCACAGTAGTTCGAATAAGGAGAATCCATTTATATGGTGTCATCTCGAGTCTCTCCACCATTGTTACCATTTCTCCCTTGATCCTATGATGTCTATCAACCATACAATGAGCTCCTGCCCTCACACATCATGGGGAAATCTGTTAACACCAAAAATTGTTCACCTTTCTCTCTATGGTCCAAACCATAATTACACATCATTATCCCACCATTATTTCCTCCATTTTGACCTTCACAACTAAAATTCCACCAAATATGGTCCAAAACATTTAGAACTTTTCCATCATACTCATTGATTGGAAGCCCTTTTTCACCTTTCACCATTATTCCCATATTTCTTCCATATCCTTCGAGGGTGTATGTTGAGCTTGATCCATACCCATTTGGATCCATTTCCCCTTTTAGACAACCATTAATGGAGATGACTCGAGAACTAGACTCTGGAGTCGGCCGAGTAAGACCATTTACTAAAATGACTACAGTGGCCCACATTACAACAATGTATGATTGTTCTTGTTTTTATTAGTTAATAATATTTATATATATATATATATATATATATATATATATATAATNATGATCTTGTTAATCGTGCTTTTGCACATGGTAAAGGAGAAATGCATACCACACTTAGGCTGCCTCCTCCTGTGCAATTCTATAATGATTGAATGTTTTAGTAAACTTAAGTTATAGTATCTATAGTCTAATGTTAGGAACGAGGCTCCCAAAGGATGGAATCATGGAATCAAATAATGCTGAAAATTGAATTTGTCAATGAATTTCAATATTTCTCTTACCTTGAAGTTTCACTGAATATGATAAATCAAACGGGGCACAAAGAGTCGGTCAAAATTGTTTTGGATTGTGATTGTGCAAAACAGCTGGGAGATACCTTCGAAATATCATCTATAGACATTGAGAAGTGGATCAGTATAGAATAAATTGATGATAATCATGTTGTTCCACAAAATATTTCTAAATACTGGGGCACAGTTGAAAGAATCACGATGGAGGAAAAGCTAAGAGAAATAATGCAGGGAGGAAGATGGTGGTGGAGGGAACCGGGAAGGGAGGAGAGAGAAAGGAGAAAAATGGATTTCTTTTGAGTGCTAAAGGACCGCCTCTTATGGGCGGCTCTTTGGCACCCAAGGAAGCCGAGCTCAACTCCGTCCTCCCTCAATCCCCCATCCTCCTCCCTCCGGGCGATCGTCCAACCCACTTCTGAACTTCAATATCGATGATCTCACATTAACATGGCATGGTAAATAAGGAAAAATAGTTTAATACATTAATTTCAAAAGATCTTAAAACTAACTCTATACCCAATACTGCGTATTCTAGAAGAAATTTTCGTGGGAAACTGACACAGATTAAATACTCCAAATTTCATCGTCTAATGCAAACATGCAAATACTTCGGGGATGCATTTGTCAAGCAAATAATTTCTCTAATACATGTTTGATATCCTTTCATCCATGAATTACTTAACTAGTAGCGACAAATTGCCAATAATTTTGTATGTATAAACTGACAGACCGCTGCGCTTCACCTCATGAAAATCCGAGGATATTCAAGCCTTCCTTCACCCTTCATGTTGGCCATCGAATCCCAGTGAAAAACAAATGGCGGAACTTACCTGGTCCATATCCAGGTGCATGGATTGAAAGTTGGAAAACCCTAAAAAAATCTTTTGATGATATCAAAATAAACGGGTCAATTTAACGGAGACCCAAAAATCTTTATTTGTTTCCCAAATCCTAACAAATCAGATAAGCTTATAATCGACCTTTATAACTACCAAGTAAATCTATGTATGTTACAACGGCCAGATTCATGAGCAGTTTTACCAAATAAGTTTGTTGGCTTCTATCATCAAGAGTTTGCTTTTCAATATTATGCAAGGTCGGATACAACACTGTGTGGATCAGTGATCAAGCGCCCTAAGTTGCTATATCTCCCATTATTTGGAAGCTAATTTAATAAGTCAACAACTTATTGCAACAACTTATTGTTGAAATTGAAATGAAACCTTTTTATTTAATTTCTGAATTAAAAAAGAAAAAACCAATAGATTGTGTAAATTTATCCAAGTGTTTTATACTTATTCTTGCATAAGATAGTAAAGATTGTTTGAATTTCTTAAACTTCGGTCGTTCAGTGGAATAAGGATTTTGTTCCTACTTGCTTGTTCTTGCATAGAAGAGTCGAGTATGATATCCTCTCTTTTTCAATTTAACCATTTTAGCCCTGTCATTGTTCCTGTTGTAATTTTAGGAGACGATAAATATGGTGAAAAATTTCATCCATATCCCAGAACACAGTTTCATATTTAGGTAAATGGGGGATAATATTTATCCTTGTCCCTAAGCTGTAAACATAGAAATTAAATGACATGGCTGCAACTATTTTAATATTATATTTGATAGTTACTTTGTTTTGTTCTTCGCATTAGTCTTTCAGAAAGGAAAATCCAGTTTCATTACTCGCCACACATTAGTATATAGATGTTGTCTAAATATATTCGCCAAACTGGTAAACATAGTTATTACAACACTGGATGTAGGAAACGTTTTCTTTCTCTGTGTACAATGTCGTACGTTTACATAACTCTTATGGCTATCCTTTTACATATTATATATGATGAGGTTAAAACTTATAAACCACTTCTGAAGCACAGGAATAAAATCCGGATCATAGGGAAGCTTATTGTTTCAAAATTTCCTAGGATCTTTTTTTATGGTGCTGCAGCAAAAGAGCTGGTATTTGTATTTGGTTGAATGATCATCATTTGTTAGCCTTTAAATTTGGATGTGGGAGCAGCACTAACACTAGAGCTGAACTCTTAGCACTCTGGGCTTAATCACTAGTGGCCAAGGATATTGGGTTGCCTTACCTACATATCTTTGGCGACTCCTGTGTGATTATAAATTGGGCAAAAAAGGAATCCACCATGGACATGGTGAACCTTGAGGCTTGGTGCTACAACACCAGAATTCTCATGTCCTCTTTCACCTAGGTGGATTTCAGTCATGTTTATAGAGAACATAACAAGATGGCAGACAACTTATCCAAGGACGGGTTGTACTTGGCTCCTAGCCATCTCTTACTTACTGAATCATATGATGATGAGATTATTGGAGAAGACTCATTACAGCGATTTTAGAATATGCTCATTCTACTTGAGTCATTTTTCTCATGGATTCTTTGAGCTATATCAGGTTTTGTTGAGCAAATATTTCACAATATACAAGAGTCACTCTCCTGCTTGGATAAGATATTGGGCTCTTGCTATATTCTCTAGGGACATTTTTGACTGATATTATTACTGCTCACTTATGAGAGGATTATTATGTAATGATGCCCAGGTGTTTTGTGTACCTCGGGTATACTCTGTTTATTATCATTGATCTGCTGACCCTTGGGGGTTTGTACTACTGACTGAAGATGTACAAGGTTCTTTTGATTCAATTGAATACCAAGGAACTGCTTTTTTCTACTGAAAAAAAAACTCTTCGATGCTTGCCTCCAATAGAAAGAAAGATAGAGGCTTCTATAAAGCAATCTAACATAGAATGAAATTATGACGTTGAGAGAAGCTGACAATGGAGAACTTCTGTGTATGAAGGTTTTACCTCGATAAGACTAACTTCCCCGATAATATTTAAATGCAAAGTATTTTCTTCAGCTTTAGTTTCCGTTATGATGTTTTTAGCTTATACCTAAATATGACAATGAATTAAGTTTTCGTTATGTTGTTTTTTTAAGCAATAAAGATTTATTTATTGTTTCATTGGTGTGTTTATATATATATATAGAGTGGTAATTGAAAATTAATTGGAATGGTTTTTGAAATTATGCGTATATAGTGGTAATTGAAAATTAATTGGAATAGTTTTTTCAAATTATGTTTATATATATATGGTGGTAATTGAAAATTAATTGGAATGGTTTTTTGAAATTATGTAATTGTCAAGAGTATATATTTTTGAAATGTAAAATTTAAGAGACTTAGTAAGTAATTTAGTGTGAGAATAATTAAATAAAGTTTTATATATTTTTTAAGAGTTGTATTTATATACAAATATATATAAATAAATAATTTGAGTGGTAGTTAAAATTAATTTGAATGTTTTTTAAATTATATAGTTGTGAAAAGATTATACATTGTAAGATTTGTGTGTTGTTAATCAATATAAAACTTATTATTTTTACATTTTTTCACCCAAATATTATTTTATATTTTTAAAGTTATAAGTAAAAGTTAATTGTATTTAATATATTTTTATTAACTTTTAAGTAAAAAGTTATCATTTAAAAATGATCTTAAACTTTTTTTTAATCATTTATATTTTGATATTACATATTTATTTGAAGTTTCAATGGTACATTTTTTCTAATGGTATCATTATTACATATTACTACTTTAATATCATCATAGTTCTTTTGGTGTTGTCTCTATTATTAAGGGTTTCATTACCTATTTCAAAAGTATCTATTTTATTACTTCATCTTTGTTTGATTTAGTGTCATTGTCTATTTCAAAGAGGTTGTGAGGTTTTCATGATTAGAGTATTTTTTTTGGTTGAAAGGAGCATTTTGTATAGTAGTTAGGTGACATGGCCTCTCCTAATGGTGTAGTAGTTTGAATAAGAGACAGTTTTCTCTTTTCAATGAGATAGGATTTTATGTAACATGACTTTTGAGAAGATTGACTTAGCATTGTACAACTTTTGTATATTTTTTATAATGTAAATAATTAATGTTACTTTAATAAATGGTAGTTTAGAGACAAAGTTAAATTAAGGGAGATAATTTTGAAAGAGTTGACTTTGCATTATACAAATTTTTGTATTGTAAAGATGTTATAGGATATATTTACATGTATAGTACTTATTTATCTTAATGTCTAGGATTTATTTGAAGTAATGATGTTTTTTCTCATCTTGTACAAAATTATATATTGTCTCCATGTAAATTTTATGGAATGATATTAGAGATAATATTCATTTTAAGTATTGTCTAGGTGCATAAGTGCATATTACAAACACCTTCAAAATGATTCTTTCCGCATTATGATTAAAATACCTATATAGTTATATTTATGATTGTTTCCAAGTGATCTCTCTCACATTCCACAAAACTTATGCCCTTTTAGTTAATCATAATTTAATGAGTAATTTTTTTCCATTAGTAAAATATGCATCTCTATTCCAAACTAAAAAAAATGTCTTACAAGGATACTTATGGATCAAATACTTTGCATTTGGGGGATTTGGTCCCAAAAATGAATCCCTACTTGTAATAGGTGAACTTATAAGTTGTCGTTTGTTTTCATTTTCAAACAAATCATTGCAACATATAATAGGGATGTTGCTCTTATTGACAAATACAAAATAATTAGATTCTTTCTATGGAATTGATATTCATAATCATTAAGAATTTAAGGTGTAAATAGATTCAAATTTCTAAGTTTTTTATAGATTACATATGCATAAATGGGTGTAACTTGAGTTGAAATTATAGTTATGTATAAGATAGCAATAAAAGCCACGGAAGGAATGTACTCATAGAAAAACACAAATATACAAATACATTAATATCTTGATAGGAATTATACCCATAGTATGATATCATAAAAATTACAATAAAAAAATATGTATCCATGGTCTAAGTAATTTTATTGAATTATGGCTAATTTTCTCATGCATCTTTATATCCACAAATCCTATGCACAAATTTCTAGATCACACAACCGTCCACAGTACATAAACTAAATCAAAGGAGAGAAACAATCCCTTTGTTCATACACAAAATTCATATATATATTCTTGTGATCCTCGTGTTTTGGCCATACAACTACCCTGAGTGTTCAGGCTCCCAATACAATCATTCATATTCCAATGGTTGACAAAAATCATCAAGGAGGAGATATATTCCACTACATTGCATTTTTTGTTAATCATAAAACAAAGAACCAAAATGATGAAAACATAAGAAAATGTGAAGGATAGATGTAGTGCCATCCTCCATCAAACTCCTAGAATTTTTTACAAGCCTTAGGAAAAGGTTGCATCACACTCTTGGAAATTTTTTAGCATCCTTCTGAAAATGTTGCATCAAACTCTTAGAAATTTTTAGCATCCATCTAAAAATAACTCTTCACTACTTTGTTTCTTTTCTTTCTTTTCTCCTTTCTTATTTTCCATACTATGATCCACTCTCCATTCATTGTCCATCTTCTTCCTCTTTACAATCCTCACTTCTACAATATTCTATTGTAGGTAATATATGACATCAATTCTCTATCTTCCATTTTCTTCACCAAGACTGTCTTCGTGAGTAGCACTCTTATTCTTTTATCAAATGACGTGACTCATCCACCCCTACTAATTGTTGCAAGTCTCATTGAATGAGGGGTTAGGGGTTTAATTTTTATTTTTATTTTATTATATCGAGTCCTTTATCTGTAGAAAATATAGATTCTCATGGGGTGTCAAAATCCATGGATGAATTTGAATAATTTCACATGAAACATTTTAAATGTTTTTTTTATTAGTATGATGTTTGTAATTGAAACTCTAAAGGAGCTTTTGAATATTTATATGAATCATTTATTCTTGTATGGCCTAATATATGATTTAATTATGAATCACAACATAATTTGTTTGATTTTATATGGTTAGAGTGGTGAAATTATTTATGAAATATTTGTTTCTGTTTAATATGCAAGTTTCAAAAACCTTGAGAGGCGCTCTCCCTCATTTATACACACCTCACACTCTAAAGTTTGCATGAGAGAGAGAGAGAGAGAGAGAGAGAGAGAGAGAGGGAGGGAGAGAGGAGGAGAGATAGATAGATATTGAATACTTCTTATTACTTCTTTTGATAATCTTACTATTTTGGGGAAGTTTGTGGGGTTTTCTCCTTTATGGTTTCTCAAGTGAAAATCTTTGTGTCTCATGTATCTTATGCATCTTGTTGTACTTGTTATTCTCTTGGATAAAGATCTTAGATAAACTAATCAGATCTAAAGAAAAACTAACATAAGAAACCATAGAAATGCAGGCGCAGATCAAGTTAGAGCCATATCCAGAGGAGATGGATCATGCAAAGAAAATTAAAACACAATGCATGCTCTATACTTGGCGAAGCAAGGAGTTCTTACATTGGGAGGGGTCATGGAGTATAGTTTCAGTATATGGAACCATGTACAAGATGTAATTGAACTACAACAAGTGGATAAGAAAATAAGATACTAGGAAGTGCTAATTGGCATGAAGAAGTAGATCTTAGTAAATTTGTAACACCGCGATTTTGACCCTGTTTGCATGATGTATATATTGTAATTAATCATGGTGAGGAGCTAAGGAAAAATCCCCACCATCGATTTGGTTACATGTATGTTTTGGCGATGGGGATAGTTTCCGATGGTATATCGTGCTATCTGGCACATTATAATTTGGCATCATGTAAACACGCACATCAAATAAAATAAACCCACAACCAGCTACGGCAGTGCAACGTTAAAATGAAAAGGGCATGATTCCAAAGGATAAGGGGTGGGGGATGTAAAACCTTGGTATTTGGGGGGGGGAAGCCTTGTGTCATCTTCCCTTGTCTCATCCAACCTCTTGAATGTCTTGTGGAGTTAGTTGAGGTAGTTAATGCTGAGTAGTGGTGGCTGTGGCAAGACTGTCAATCCTTGCCCACGTGCCCACTCCACCAGTGGATTCTTCCTCTTCCTGTCGCGTGGGGCAGAAGAAACATTCACTTCTCACTCTCCACGAGGCCATTCTGGCCGTTGTCTATTTTTCCTCACGCCTGGTATTCACCTTCACGGTTGTTGTCTGGTCATCCAGGCGCTTAGGCCGTGTCTGTTTATCCTCACGCAGAGCCGTGGTCTATTCGTTCCTCACGATGGTCGGTTCATGCTCACGCACGGGGGTCTGGTCCATCCTCACGCGGGGGGGTTCTCTTCATGAACAGGCGGGGGATATTCGTTGTTACCCTCACGCGGGAAGGGGTTGGATCTCCATTCTATGGACGATTGCGGTCTGTATAATTTTTTCCCTTCACGCAAGGAGGACTGCTTCCTCACGCACACCATTCTTCCTTGCTGTTGGTTTAACCCGTGATTTGGCCTTGCTGTTGATATCACCCACGTTTTGGGTTGCTATTGTTCTTCCACGATTTTGGGATGCTGTGGAGAGTCTGATATCCTTCTTCCGTTTTAGACTGTGCATGTGTTTTCATCTTCCATTTTTCGGACTGTGCATGTGTGTTTCTTCCATGTTTTGTTTGGGCTGCACATCTTCTTCCTTTACGCACAGGCTGAGAGTTGTTCTCTCCCTTTCCTGCCTGTGTAAGTCCTTCAGCATCTGCATTAAGTAATTGTGTGCTATGGGCGGTTGGATGTTGGGTTGACTATTGATTTCTAAATCCGTGGGATGAGTTTTCCATTGTCCACGCTAGGAGTTTGGCTTCTCCTTGGTTTTGAGACTGTGGATTATTGCCATCACTCATTGTGAGTTTGGGCTGCTGATGTACCCTGGTTTGGGTTGCTTCTTGGTTGTTGAGGCTGCAGACGTCATTTGGGTGTTGTTGCTGAGTTTTTTTGGCCACGCTAGGGCCAAGAACAACTCTGGGTTGTCTTGTGGCTTGAGTCGCGTTCACTGTTTGGTTGGGATCGTCAACCGGTCGTCTTGCCTTCTTCACAGGGCTGTGAAGGGATTGTGTTGCTGCGGTATGCAGTGGTTGGTCTTCGGACTGTTGTGAGTGGAATGTGGAGGCTGGGTATGCTTGAGAAGGCTGGTGTTGTGGCCACCAGCTTAGCATTAGCCTTTCCTAGCTCCTTGATGAGCTGGTGAATCCCAACTGTGTTGGTTTGCTGCTTTGTGAACCTTGGCTATGTGTAAGCCTGCATTGACCCTTATTCCTTGAGGAATCATGCCCATCTCGGGGGTGGCAGTGTTGCTGAGAGATTAATGAGCACGCTGGCCTATGGTTGGGTGGAACGTTGCAGCGATGTAGCTGGTTGCGGGGTGAGTTCTTCATTAAAAGATAAGTACTGCTGACTATTTCATCTCTGCAAATATATCTTCTGTTTGAATTATGATGAACATGTTAAATGCTGGAATGTGTGTTGCTTCCGCTGATTGTTGATGAATTATGTATCTTGTATGATGGATTATGCATCTTAGTATGCATTATGTTTTAGTTAAGCATTTTATTTCAGCATTGATTGATTTGTTCATCTTCATGGGGCTGTTTGCCCGGATGTATTGGTGTTAGTCGCGTCCTCTTCACCGGTCGGAGGGTCGGGGCGTGACAGAGTGGTATCAGAGCTCATGTTGCAGCATGGGCCTGAATGGACCACCAAGATGCAATGACAGAGGTAGAATTACCTTCTATGCCCAGCAGAGATTAGTAATTATGATAGAAAATTTTGTTGAAAAATTTCTCTAAGTGCTGAGCTCATCGGGTCATCGGAGAACTAAATGGGAAGCTCCTCCGATATGCCGGAAGGTGTAGTTGGAAGGCCATCCGACGAGGGGCAGGTGAAAAAGAATTCTTGAAAAATTTGTCTAAGTGTTTGAGCCGTCGGAACACTTAGTGGAATGGACTTCCGATGTAGCGGAAGAGCTAGAAGGAAGCACGCGCGACGGGAACACTTGGACGGAAAATCACGGAATATTTTCTAAGTGTTCAGCGTCTGTCGAAAGAAAATAGTTGTTCGAGCGTCCGTCGTTGCGGATGGCTAAAAAACTATGCGTCCAATGGGTAAGGCCTCCGACCGCCGACGCCATGAAGAAAAGTTGAAAAATTTTCCAAGTATAGAAATCGTCGGCCATCGGAAGAAGATAGAGGTTTGATGTTCCACCGTTGCGGAAGCCAGAAGCACTAGCCTGCCGATGAGAAAAGACTGTCAATGCCGGTCAAAGAATTAGTTCATCGATCGGAGGTAGATAGTGTTTGATGTTCCGTCGTTGCGGCTGCGGAAGGAACAATTTGGCCGACAGAAAGAAGGAAATGGAGCCGATCAAGCGGCGGCAGAAAGTAAATCGGAAGGTGTTAGCTGTTTGAGTAGCCGATACGTCGGCTCAGTTAGCGGAAAGGACTTCTGATGCCGTCAGTGGAAGGAAGTAGAAAGACAAAAAAATTGAAAAGGTTGAAAATTCGTTCAAGTATGGGAGTCGTTGGAAAAAGTTAGCTGATTGAGGAGCCGATGCAGCGGCAAGTATTGGAGAAAAATAGAAGATGAGTTTGCCGATGCAGCGGAAAAAGAAAAGAGAAAGTTTCATAGAAATTAGTTGAAGACGGAGCCGCATTTTCGGCAAATATCTGCTAAAGATCGCCGAAACGTCGGTAAAGGTTAGACGATCGACCAACCAATGCGATGGTAGAAGAAAGAAGAAAAAATTCCAAAGAAGAAAGATTTCCGAAAAAGAAGAAAATTTTTCTAAGTATAGAAAACGTCGAAAAATTTTAGAATATCGGTCCATCAATACGCCGGAAGCCAAAGGAGGATCGGGCCAAAACATCAGAAAAATTTACTTGATTGGATAGCCGATGAGTGACGTCGGATGAGGTAAGTGGACTGAATGTCTGCCATTGCGGCTGCCTAAATGACTACGGATCTGACACGTCAGAAAAAAAATAGAAGATCGGATCGCCAATGTGTAGTGCTTAGTGGATCCGACAGTCGATGAGCAGCAGAGGAAATTAGCTGTTTGGACTTCTGAAACATCGGACTGATAGTCAGGATGAGAGCCGATTTTGCAGAGGAAATTTTGAGATTTTCAAGTGGGATTTTTTCAGAAGATTTCAGGGGTTTTTCAGTGAGATTCTCAGTAGTCTTTCAGTAGCTTCAAGGCTGAAAAGGAGAAGAAAAATCCTAGGTGGCTGAAGTTGGCGCCCAGTCCAAAATGCAGTTGTGTGTAAAATGCCGAGATTTGGTGAAAATATTCATTTTTAGAAGTGGTGTGGTTTTCAGACCCGAGATCGGAATGAAGCATGTGGATAGGCGTTGGAAAGCTTATCCGGTAGGGAACAAGGGAAAGTCACCAGAATCTGAGCATGGAGCAGCAAAGTGCTAATGACGGCCGCTGCTATCAAATGGACAAATCTGGAAAGTTGCATGCCCAGAGGTAGCAAGGACTATGAAGGCTAACCAGCTGTTGTGTGGAAGAGGGTGATTACATGAAGATGGGTAACACTTTTTGGCCAAATTTGGAGATGAAAACCTGATTTTTTACTCATGTGCTAGATAGAAGCCCTCAAAACGCATATATGCCATGTGAATTTTGACTTGCAGTAAAAAAACAAATTGTAGAAAATTATGTTGGCTTCATAGTGATATTTTTAAAAAAATATTCCGATGTCATTTAATGTGTGAATTTTTGCATTTAATGAACTGTGTGACCTTAAAAATTTGAAGAAGCTAATAAGTGGGTCGTGTCCACGTAGAGTAATTCAATCTTGCATTAATAATTTAAAATATATATATATTAATGAGCATGATCTACATAAAATGCAGTGTGATGTGCATATTTTTTTGTTAATTTTTTTTGCATTATACAATTATTTATTATTTTTCGAAAGTGACCACA
>LPNX011084327.1:181179-221246 GCA_001517045.1 Pseudotsuga menziesii
TTAAGATACAAGTTCATTCATGATATTTATTTCTTCCTTCAAAATATGTGATATATGATATTTATTTCTTCCTTCAAAATATGTGATATATGATATTTATTTCTTCCTTCAAAATATGTGATATTTGTCTATGCACTCATAAGTCACAAAAACAATCAAATCAATTACCTCGACCGAGGTCCATACCTCGACCGAGGTATTTATTAACCCTCGGTCAAGGTTTTAATACCTCGACCGAGGGTTAAGAAATACCTCGGTCGAGGGCTGAACAAAACCTCAGTCGAGGGCTTGATAAAACCTCAGTCGAGATATTAAGACCTCGGTCGAGGGTTTAACAAGCCCTCGACCGAGGTACGTTTTTCTGTTTTTGCCGAAATGCGCTTGCCAAAAAGTGTTACCCAGGTCCGCGGATTCACCCAAGAGGAATTCCATGCAAGGATGAGGGATTTGAAAATGGAAGTTTCCTTGAAACCCTATATTGTTGATTATAACTACATTTCCTAAGTTTTATACTTGAAATGTATGAGGATATGTATTGCATGCATAGGATATTACATGTTGGTAAGAATAGTGAAAATTATATATTATAATGAGCCACTAATGATAACTATTGCATTGGTGTTGCCATTAGTGGAAAAAAAAAAACCAACAACAACATGGACCTAGCTAAATATGTTGCTGATGCTGATGAATGTGACCAGCAACCCTATGAAGAAAGGGATAAGGCGACAAGTCCATAAACAAAAGTTGGTGAGCAAATTCTGCAATCTCTTGCAAAGGACCAACCAAATTGGTCATGTCAAGGGTGTAAGTACGACCCATGCAGGTAAGAGTTTGCTTATGACAAATTCCATGGAGTGGTAAAGGTAAGAGATCTCATACCATGTGGATATTTGAATATAGAAAGGTGTCATGCCTATATATGCTGATGCTCTTGATTGTAGTAATGCATCCTATATGAAGTAGTCATGGTTAGGCCATGCATGATATGTTGAATGCATAGTATTCCTAAATCAATGCAAGGTAGCATTGAATGGATATGCATTAAGAAGATTTTATGAATCTTGTAGTCATGCATTGAACAAATACATATGAAGGGTGTGAGTGACTGATTGCATAAGTATATGTGCAAATGTTGTGATGCATTGCATGAATGCATTGAGATGAGTGCATGTGATATTATGAATAACTAATGGCTGAAATGATGAATCGATGACAATTCAGGAACCATTTCAAAAGCTGTTATGAATACAGGATAGTAAGTGCCTAAAGAGGATAGTCATGATCAATTGGCTACCAGAAATGCTCTATGGAAGAGCAAGGTGGTACAAATGATATGCAAGTGAAGTAAGGAGTATCTAAACTTTCCATTTAATTGCATGAATGATGTGACTATTCCTTGAAAATGTTAGTATGATAATGATTGCATGAAGTAAATGAGTTTTGGTAATATTGATGTGATTAACAGCTGGAAGTATTTGAATTTTATAAATTCTGAAAATGCTTCAGTGACAGTTGTAGCAATGAGAAGTTTATATGCATCCAAACTTACCAAGTGTTTGGTTGATTGAAGCTCATGTTTCAGGTAGATTATTTCGAGCATGGCAGTGAGAGGTAAGACCCTGACCAATGCCAGAATCTACCATGTAAAAGAGCCAAACCTTATGAGAAGAGTCTCATGGTTGTAAAAATAGTTGGTACACATAATGGGTTGTTAAATTTGAATTGTGAATTTTGTATTTAAGAAATTGCTGACGACTACTAATCACTATTGGTTTGCATAAGATTGTGTCAGGAGGACGCATTGTAAGTGGGTATTCGTATTATGTTAGAAGCAAACTAATTTCTGTAGTAGACAGAATTGCAATTTCCTATTGAATTTGATTACCAATGTCATTGCTTGGTTATGGAACAATCAATTTGGATTGTATTATCAGATAATGATTGATTGTTTGGCTATTTGATGAATGTGCCAGGGGTGCACGTTGCAGGAAGATCATGTGTGATGGCCTGCAAGAGCCAAACTTCATGGGAAGGTTTTCCCTTGGCAATGGGTTTCGGGTGAAACACCATTGGACATTTTGGAAATGTCTCATCTGCACTACATGTTTGGTAGCAACATGAGTGAGATGGTATAAATTATGTCGGTAAGACATGTGTGAACATGAAATGTGAAAAGGAGTTGGGATGGAAAACCGAGGGACTGTTAACTCAGAGAAGGAGCCCCCATTCCTCCTTAACAAAGGCATACTACGTCGACAAATGGATAAGTGTTCTGTGACCCTTGCTAAGAATATGCATGTTTGATTATTAAAATTCCATATGCAGAACACGTTTTGATTTAATATCCATTATGACCGATTGCTTGAGTATGAATAGGGCCTACATGGCTAACATCGAAAAGGGGTGCACACTTTCTCGATGTCGGGTCATGAAAGGGTTTTCAATATTGATTACACCCTAGGGAGTGGACGCACTCCTGGTGTCTCAATAATTGATAGTGAATGATATGAAATATGATTACTGTTTTAGATCAATAACGCTAATGAGTTTGCTTATATTGCTTGTGCTTCCAGGCTAAATAGATGCAGTGGGGTGTTGCACCCTAAAGGTAAAAGGTAAAGGTAAAAGGTAAATGGTTGTTGTGAGGGGTTGCGGAGTAAGGGTTATTATTGATATAAGTGTATGTGTTATTGTTGATGGCCTGATAAACCCAACGGTGTTGGCTTGGCTGATGATTGATTGTTGATATAAGTGCAGGTGATTGTTGACGGTTTGATAAACCCAACTAAAGGTTGGCTTGACTGTGTAATTTTGATGTTGTGAAAATTGTGGGAACATTACAATGTATTGGCTTGATTGGCAGCAGCCTGATAAACCCAATTGTATATTGGATTGGCTGGACAGTCTGATAAACCCAACTGTAGGTTGGCTTGACTATGCTTGATATATATAAAAGGATGTTGTGGAAGTAGCCTGCATGCTGACCTAACATCCAAGTCCATAGGCGATCCCAAGGCTTGCATAGCGAAGCAGGATCCTGTGGACGAACGAGGAAACGCACAATACAGATAAGTATTGGATTATTTTGCTTATGAATATACATGTGTATATGATTTGGTTATGATGTTTTAAGCTCTTGTTTTAGAGATAAAACTGATGAGAATAAACTAAACATGTGAATCTATTCAATGTTTGGATATAGGTATCGCTGGAGGCGAGGACTATGAGAGCATCCTAGGGGTGCATGTGGACATGTGACTGTCCTGGAGAGCTCAGATTGAGCGGTAATGAAAAAGGTGCTAGTAAGACTGTGGAGGTCCTAGCAGCCTAGACAAACCATGTGGAGAGACTCCCTGGTTTAGAGGTCGGGAATAGACTGAAGACACTAAGTGCCATGACCAAGAGGGATTGTTCCAGCATTCATGGTGAAGTGAAAGAGGCTGAGGGCATGAAAAGCCACCGCAGTGGTGTGGGTTCCAGGATGGAACAAAACAAAGAGGGGAAAAAATCTTGCTGCTCTCTCTTGCCCTTTTTAATTATATATATATATTTATGCATTGTGAAAACAAAAAAGATTGTTGAATGCATGTATGACTGAAAATGGAATGTGTGTATTTGCTTAAAGTAATTCTGAATGCTGGAAAAGTTAATTCCCTGCCCAAGAATGGACATGAATGAGCTCGTGTGCCTGTTGGGAAGGCATGAAAAATATGAAAGTCTCCTTGATAAGGCTTGGATTGTCATGCCGATTGGGTAATTAACTAACTGATTTTAATGTCTATATTATGCTTGGTCTGATAGAATTTCAATGGTGCATTTAACACGTGAGAAAAGTGAAACCTGGTGGTGCACATTGACCATGGCAGCAGATCAAAAGTTGTTGGACTTGGCTGGAAGTCTCCTTCAAATGATTGCCAAGACCCAAGAAAATCTTGGGGAGATGCTCAAGATATAGAAGAGGTAGAATGAAATGAACCACCAGATTTTGCAAGACTCTATTGGTTTGCAAAGGGAGGTGAAAAGCCTTCTGGGAGCAATCGACAAAGGAAAGGAAGGTGGATCAGTGATGGGACAATCGTCCAAGTGACTCATTAAGAAACGGTCCAGGCATGAATACTCAAAGGAAATTGAGCAGGTAAAGGTGAAGCATCCAGTGAAATGCTGGGAATGCGGAGGACATCATTTATGCTAGGACTGCCCAATGAGGGAACATGATGAGGGAAACAGTCGCCTAGGCTTTGGGATAAGATGAAAGCTGAGAACCAGTGGGAGAAGTTCGTGGAAGCCGAGGGGCTTGGTCCTGAACGTTCAAAGTGAATACCTGAACGTGGGATAGATCTGCAAAATTTTGAAATTTTGATGTGCAATTGTATATTTTTTCCTATGTATTGGAACACCAAAGACGGTGTTATTCCAAGGGGGAGGGGAATGTAACACCCCGGTTTTGACCCCGTTTGCATGATGTATATATTGTAATTAATCGTGGTGAGGAGCTAAGGCAAAAGCCCCACCATCGATTTGGTTGTGTATGTTTTGGCGATGGGGATAGTTGCTGATGGTATATCGTGCTATCTGGCACATTATAATTCGGCATCATGTAAACACGCACATCAAATAAAATAAACCCACAACTAGCTATGACAGTGCAACGTTAAAATGAAAAGGGCATGATTCCAAAGGATAAGGGGTGGGGGATGTAAAACCTTGGTCTTTTGGGGGGGGGGGGCGGAAGCCTTGTGTCATATTCCCTTGTCTCATCCAACCTCTTGAATGTCTTGTGGAGTTATTTGAGGTAGTTAATGCTGAGTAGTGGTGGCTATGGCAAGACTGTCAGTCCTTGCCCACGTGCCCACTCCACCAGTGGATTCTTCCTCTTCCTGTCACGTGGGGCAGAAGAAACATTCACTTCTCACTCTCCACGAGGCCATTCTGGCCGCTGTCTATTTTTCCTCACGCCTGGTCTTCACCTTCACGGTTGTTGTCTGATCATCCGCGCCCTTAGGCCGTGTCTGTTTATCCTCACGCAGAGCCGTGGTCTGTTCGTTCCTTGCGATGGTTGGTTCATGCTCATGCACAGGGGTCTGGTCCATCCTCACGCGGGGGGGTTCTCTTCATGAACAGGCAGGGGATATTCGTTGTTACCCTCACGCGGGTAGGGGTTGGCTCTCCATTCGTTGGATTATTTCGGTCTGTATAAGTTTTTCCCTTCACGCAGGGAGGACTGCTTCCTCACGCGCACCATTCTTCCTTGCTGTTGGTTTAACCCGTGATTCGGGCTTACTGTTGGTATCACCCACGTTTTGGGTTGCTGTTGTTCTTCCACGATTTTGGGATGCTGTGGAGAGTCTGATTTCCTTCTTCCATTTCAGACTGTGCATGTGTTTTCATCTTCCATTTTTTGGACTGTGCATGTGTGTTTCTTCCATGTTTTGTTTGGGCCGTCTTCTTCCTTTACGCACAGGCTGAGAGTTATTCTCTCCCTTTCCTGCCTGTGTAAGTCCTTCAGCGTCTGCATTGAGTAATTGTGTGCTATGGGCAGTTGGATGTTGGGTTGACTGCTGATTTCTAAACCCATGGGATGAGTTTTCCATTGTCCACGCTGGGAGTTTGGCTTCTCCTTGGTTTTGAGACTGTGGATTGTTGCCATCACTCATTGTGAGTTTGGGTTGCTGATGTACCCTGGTTTGGGTTGCTTCTTGGTTACTGAGGCTGCAGACGTCATTTGGGTGTTGTTGCTAAGTTGTTTTGGCCACGCTAGGGCCAAGAACAACTCTGGGTTGTCTTGTAGCTTGAGCCATTTTCACCGTTTGGTTGGGATCGTCAACCGGTCATCTTGCCTTCTTCACAGGGCTGTGAAGGGATTGTGTTGCTACGGTATGTAGTGGTTGGTCTTCAGATTGTTGTGAGTGGAATGTGGAGGCTAGGTATGCTTGAGAAGGCTGGTGTTGTGGCCACCAGCTTAGCATTAGCCTTTCCTAGCTCCTTGATGAGCTGGTGAATCCCAACTGTGTTGGTTTGCTTCTTTGTGAACCTTGGCTATGTGTAAGCCTGCATTGACCCTTATTCCTTGAGGAATCATGCCCAGCTCGGGGGTGGCAGTGTTGCTAAGAGATTGATGAGCACGCTGGCCTATGGTTGTGTGGAACGTTGCAGCGACGTAGCTGGTTGCGGGACGAGTTCTTCATTAAAAGATAAGTACTGCTGACTATTTCATCTCTGCAAATATATCTTCTGTTTGAATTATGATGAACATGTTAAATGCTGGAATGTGTGTTGCTTCCACTGATTGTTGATGAATTATGTATCTTGTATGATGGATTATGCATCTTAGTATGCATTATGTTTTAGTTAAGCATTTTATTTCAGCATTGATTGATCTGTTTATCTTCATGGGGCTGTTTGCCCGGATGTATTGGTGTTAGTCGCGTCCTCTTCGCCGGTCAGAGAGTTGGGGGCGTGACAAAATCTCCGAGTTTCTTCCAAGAAAGAGGCTATGACAAAAATCACTACGCTGACCAAGCATATTACCACAAGTAGAGCAAAGCTGAGCATGATTTAATCACCATGCTTGTTTCTAAGGCCCAAGATCATATGTAGAGACATTTTTACATCCTAAAGGAACTCCATGTAAAATCCATTGAATTTCTTCCCTTAGCAAAAAAACCAAAACTAGAACCTAAGAAGAGTAAGAAAGAGGAGGTTGACTCATTCATTTCTCAACTCATAGATATCACCAGCAATTTTGAGCCCCTCCAAACTAGTTTCGAGGAATTTTTCAGTGACCTGCACATGTTCCTTCCCTCAGTACAACCGTTGGAGCCATGAACTATGTGGATCAAGATGAGCCATATATTAGTGTTGGGGGCGTATTGGTGCCCAAGGTTTGGACCGCATCGATCCAGAAAGATAGAAACAATTGTGTGCTAACAAAAAGTAGGTACATTGTGCACCGAGTTCAATTAGAACTATGCACCTACAATAGTTTTGTACCTTGAGCAATATAAGGCCTATCATTATAAAGGGTTTAGATTGCTATGATTTTGTATGGTTATGTTGTATGAAGTATTAATCTATTGAGCTACAACTGCAAGCAATTAAGTGTCATGGGGCCTTCGCTTAGTGAAACTATGTCATAACGCCTTCATTCATGGGATATTAAAGAATACCCCTAATTTCACTAGATATTGATAATTACTTACAAAAATCCTTTTGTTGAGCCCCCCTCCCAATACATATTTCCAATTAAAAAACCCTTATTTTACAATATATTCCTTATTTTTACTAGAAACCCTTTTATATACCCCCCATCATACCCTATTCTCCGCCCCCCAATACCTACAATATATTGACCTTATTTTTCACAATTAAACACCCCCAATTTTGAATGAACGTGATAAGATATTGCTTAAAAAGGTGAATCCCCCGTGTTAAGTGTACCAAGTTTTTCCAATGATATAATAATGAAGTTATGGTCTCCTATGTGGTCTTGTGCACTTTGTTTATGTTAGGAGTTATGATGAATTCTTAGTAGTTAGATGAATTATTGTTACGATCATAATGATCTTTATGTGTAAAGAACCATCAATATGTTGAGTAGAAAGAATATCTCCCTTCTTGTGCATCCCTAATTCAGGTTTCTTTGTTATTTCCTATGGGTGTCTCGGGTGAGACTTTACTCTTCTTGTAGAGTATTAAAAATGATAATGAATATAGGGTTTTCATTAGTCATATAAGTCAAATCCTAGGTCTAACAGAATGCAACCAATAATTTTATTTGATTGCACCAACGGAACTAAGCTTCAACTATTAATTTTATTTGATTGCATCAACAGAACTAAGCTTAAACTATTGTCAAAGGACATGAGGTTAAAGCAAAGGTAAAAGATACTTTATAGCATCATTACAAAAATTCTCTATAGTTGAAGTGTGAGGAGTGTTTTCTATGTGAATCCCAAGGTGTCCTCTTTCATGGAAACGAGGCATATGCTTAGGGAAAGGGATTGAAATGCCCTCCCCTTCTCTCTAGAAACATAAAGAGGTTAATAGATAAACTTGGTGCATTCTGTGGTTCTTTGGGCAAGGTGCTCCTATTGTTTGATAATCTCGTGCTATTCACGACTAAGTCGTCATGTCAAGGCATCATCAATATTTCATGTTGTCACACGGTGACATCAAGCAAAAAGTTGATTTCACACAGCAACATCATGAAAAAGTAAATTTCTTTGCGCATATGATTTTCTTCCGTAATGAAATTTTGACGATTTTCTTCCGTAATGAAATTTTGAGGATGGTTTTTTTTATAGAGATCGACTTCATTATGCCCAATTTGACTTTCTCAACTATGGGGAATGGGCCCATGGAGTTTATTGTTGGGAACAATAGAGGAATCGAAACAAGGCCCTTGCCTCCAAATAGTGATGCTTATTTCACGGGCTCTAGTCTACAATAGTTCATCGAGCAGCTGTCTGAGAGCGATAGGTGCGGCCCTCCACTGGCGCGTAGGATAAAAGACAACTAAAACGCCCCGTCTTTCCCGCGTTTTCTGGAGAATGGTTATTTTCTCAATTTCTATAACTGTATTTCATTGTTTCATACTGAAAATATTTTTCTGGTTGATGATGATGCTCTTTTTTTTGGGTTGTATACGAGACTATTGTGAGTATACATATGCATAGAATAATTCTCATCCCCTCAACCATAATACAATGACAAAAAAATTCGAATTCTTAATATTTATGAATTTCTAACACCTTATTTTATTATGAAAGTGTTATTATTATTCTTTTAAAAATGTTAATTTTTTTTATTTCTAATTTTCTAAATTGAGAATAATGTTTCTTTTATAATATTTTAATTTTTATTTATTCTTTAAATTTTTATAAGATCGCGATTTATTTTGAAATTAAGATGTGATAGTATATTCATGTTTTTGACCTTTTATATTTTCCAATGATTTAAGTAAGATGTGGTATGTTTATGTTATTAAGTAATATGTGATTTAGTTAGATGTTGAAAGAAATTTTTAGAAACTTTAATATTACTTATCTTGTGCTTACACATTAAGTATCTAATCACATCCATAGTGCAATCACATTGCAATGAATAATGAATACCTTTTATAAGGAGGGTAGGATGGGGAATATTGCTTTTAATTTTTAGATTAAATGAATTCACTTAATCTTCCTCCACGATTCTCTAAAGCTGCCACATCCACAAATTTCACATCCATATAAGATAACATGAGTGAAGAGAGTCTCAAAGATGATTTTTTCCCCCTTAACAATACGTCATTTGATTTGCACGCAATCAAAATAGTATTTCCACCCTCCATTAACCATTATTAGAATGCTATAGTTCTAGTTAAGGTTATTTTTAAGAATACACAATTATTATTTGTATGGAGTGAGTTTTTATCATCATATACACATAATTAGTGTAAATAATCTTTGTGGATTTGAGTGTCATTTCCTTTTTTTTTTGTTAAACTTTACTATCAAACTCATGGTAGAACAAAAATATAAGAAAATTCCTCATAGAGGGACACATCCATAAGAATAATATTATCAACATAGAGAAAAAAAATGATGACTATTAGAATTAATCTTGTGCCAACACAACTTGCTTCTTCCAAACATGCCTCTAAACTTGCTGATGTAAATGCTAAAAAATGTTGGGACATGCCTATAACTTGGCGATAGAAATAGAAAAAAATATAGGGACAAGGGACAACCTTGTTTAATGGCTATATTACAAGTAATTTCTATGTATCCATCTAGGGTCACTGGATACCAAGATCCTCTGCTACTAATATTCTATGTATCCATCTAGGGTCACTGGATACCAAGATCCTCTATCTTGAAACTTTTCAAAAGTTCTTCTCACACCCATCTGTGAGCTTGTCATCCTCTATAGGATTTCATCTTCAACCTTGTAGCAGAGATTAAGATATTCATCACTCTAGGTGATTTTCAAGCTCCTCATGTATGTTTTATCCCATGGGTGCCTTTTGAGCTATTATAAGGACTTCTTTAATTTGCACACATGAATCTGGCTATCACGTGTTTCAACTCCCATTGGCTGCAAATTTCTCTTCGTAGTTTATGCCTTCTTTCTGTGAGAAGCCGCGTGCTACAAATATTGCTTTGTATCCCACGGTGTTGTCATCTATTGCATGTTGGGTCTTGTAGATTCATATGGAAGATACTACGGACTTCCCTTCATGTCTCGATACCGCATCCTAGACATCATTCTTCTTGAACTAGTGCACTCCTTCCCTTTCTTCTTGGCAATTTCTTCATAGCTAGAACGTTCTGCGTCAATGATGCCGCTCAACTGTGTCACATAACTGCATTGTGTTTGAGACCTCTTTCTTTCTTGGAAAGTATCATCATATTATTCTTCATCTTGTATTATTTCTCGAAAGTTCGTCACTTGTTCTTCGGAACAAGTCTCATCCTTGTTTTCTTGTAGGTGATTGTATGCGATCTTTCCTGCAAGTCAAATGCATTAGTTATATGGTTAGAAACATTTCATAAGGCATATTCATAATGGAAAATTCTTATGCATAAAGATATAAGCATGCAACCATTTTAGCCAATACAACGTTCATCCATATCTCACGGAAAATTTCTAGATGCCTTCCATCTCTACCATGACATCATTGAGATTGTGCACTAATCCAATAGGTCAGTAAAGAGGTTTCATTCTAGATAAGTAGCAATGGAGAGTTGTACCATGGGTTACTTACCCATCACATGCATATTAGTAGTATACTATCCTTAATGTAAACATTCTATCATGCATAACACATCAACTGAATATAAACAAATTCATAACAATATAATATCATGAAATTACAATTGAATACTTATCTTTATTTGTTTCATGGGTAGACTCCTTCTTGAGCCTTCCACTTCATCATCTTCTTCATTCATGACATCATAATTTCTTATCCAAATGCTAAGATGGATAAGAGGTTCTTCAAGATTTGAGTCCCTCATATTCCTCATCGCTTGAGGGATCTTCTTTGAATCGTGAGAGGTAGATCTTCAGTTGCTCCCATATTTTTTTCTCTTATTATGAGTCGAGCTTCTTCTTATGTGCACTCTTCCTAGAGTCTACTGAAGGCAATCACTTCCTTCTGACAAACATTCCTTGAATTAATGAATCCCATGATCCTAGGAGGCCATTCAAGGTGGTTATAACAATATCTCAGTCTTCTTCAATTTCTTCGTCATAGCATCGAACACTTCCTTTTGGTGTATTCAAGGATGACACATGAGGAATGAGATGATCTTTAATAGAATATGCAATGATTCTCTTGGCTCTAGCCTTAGCCTCATCTCCCTCTGGCTCTTATAAATTCCTTACTGAAATACTGATCTAAGTCAACGGAGTTCCTATACTTCTTCCGATTTATATTCTCCCCTTCAAAATAGATTGGTCAAGGAATCAAACATCTCTTTAGGTGTATTTAGGGAAGACAATTGTGGTATAAGGTGATCCTCTTGTCCTTGACCAAGTTCTTCTTGTGTAAGGCTATAGCCTCATCTCCCTCTCGAACTGGAACCTCTACACTTATGTAGGTGTCCAATTCATTTTCTTCAAGAACTAGTGAGATCCTATACTTCCATGATTGGAAGTTGTCAGCTTCACCAAGCTTCTCATCAAGATGGTGTGATTAGTCATAATGAGAACCTCAAATGTAAATAGAAAAAGATTAGATCTCATCGATTTGAGGTGTCTATCGTGGTTTCGGATCTGGTTGATCTAGGGTTTATCAGAGAAACCCTATTTTTCAAAACTTAGAATATTTTCGATATAATTGGATATAAAGATGCGCCTTCTCAAGGCAAGCTGTTCAATGTACTCCTTTTCTAAAAACAGTGGAGGGAAGCACTCAGAACAAGAATCCCTAGTTTTCTAATTTCTTCTACGAAAATGATCGATATTGTTTCTGCAGTATCTCTGAAATTAATTCTCCTCTGTGTCTTTAATTTTGTACTGAGGTATCCTCGTCTGTGATATTTCCAACAACGCAGGTTTGAGCAGAATTGGTTTCACCAATTGGGACTTATGAGAGTTTTCCTACGGTGCCTTATTTCACGTCTATTTAGCATAGGGAACTTGTATAGACTTCCACATGTGACTGTTTCAAATTTTGGGGTCTTAAACATTTACCATAGAAATTAAGTTCAATTCCCTATTTGGAACATCTTGCGATATTTAATTTGGACCTTCGTATCCCGAGATATACTGATTCTCCCAAGGTGTCCTGTTTAGGGATGAATCTTGGGAAAGGTTGGAACACTGATTTGGAGGAATCATATCTCCCAAAATATAGAGAATCTGTTGCTGAAACGTTTATACAGGGTACATTAGGAATTGAAATTCATCTTGTAAAATTTTTGTCTCCTGATCCTTCTCCAATATCAAGATATAGCGAATGTACCAAAACTACCAGTTTTAGTATTTTAGGGTTTTTCAGGCTTGGGGTCAATTTAGGGTTTGAATTTCCTATAGTTTTACCCAACCAAAAATTTTGATATTGGTCTCTAAATTTTGATTTTGAGGAGGAGATAAATTCTATGTTGATCTCACTCAAAAATTCCTCTTCTGTGAAAATCCCTAATTTCTCGTAGTAGTGACAGGTCAAAAAAATGAAAATGCCCAAAATCAAATTCTGCTTCGACAGAAAGATGCACCCTTCAATGGAGAGTTATAATAGCCTCCTTTTGCTGATGATCTGTGGAGAGAGACCCAAAAATTAAGAAGCCCTAGCTTCTGCAGCTGCATAGTGTCTTCTTCTCAAGTTAGCTCTGATACCATGTTAGATTTTTATCATTTAAGCAATATGATGTTAGGATCTTATCTGAGAGAATAACATGCACAACAATAACCATAAGAGACAATAAACATAAAGAGTTTTCCTTGGGGAAACCATAAAGGAGAAAACCCCGCAACTTCCTCAGAGATAGAATGAGCACCAATGGCAAAATTAAAACCCAAAGACAAAAAGATGATCTCCGACAGCTGTTCTCTCTCTCTTGTGTGAGCTTCTCTTGTCTCACTCATGTGCTACAATTGAGTAAGTGTGTGTTTCAAATAGAGAGTCTCACTCTCTATTTATACTAGTTTTCGACTTGACAATTACTTCCTAGGACCAACTTCACTAGGAGAGTCTAATAACCCCAGTGCCCCTCAACTGTGGGGACTTTGCCCCTTGATCAACAAAAGGAGGGTTAACATATATGACTTTACATGACTTTATTATATTAATGATTATCCCGATAGGAACATCGGGGTACAATATAAGATATACAAGTGAATACATTTCGAAGTTACAAATACATCAACACCAACCCTCAATATCCTTGAAATTAAACAAAAAAAATACAACCTTCTCGAAGTCACTCCCAAATGCTCCATTGGCATAGTTTTTAAAACATTTTCCCTCTAATGCAGAAATTGGCCTGCATGTTACTTCGCAAAACCCTATTCTAAAATTTAATGAAATAAAAACATATGGTTGATGGTATCATGGGAGAGGAATGTCCCTAGGTTTATTATGATGTCATGCGGATAATGGATATAGCCATCATTGATTTGAGTCTCGGTTATCATGTTACAACAAGTTTTGACTTTCTTGTTCAATTTATTAAAGGAAGGAAACATGGTGAATTCATACATGGTTAAGAGGGGGACTAGTGTTTATACTAGGTATATACACTAGTGTATATACTAGGTTTATACCTAATGTATAAATTAGTGTATATACTTAGTAAATACAGTAATGTATATACTAGGTATATACACTAGTGGGTATCTTTGTATATACTTAGTATATACATTAGTGTATTATACACTGGGTATATTAGTAACATCAAATCCACATGTACCTTGTAACATCCATTGTGAAAAATCAATCTTAGAGGAAGGTTGAATGGTCTTTCAATTATCAATGATTTTCAAATTGGACATTCCAAACAAAATGGTACAACTTCAATCAGAGTTCACCTTTCAACCCAAAAATACAACTAAATCCTTACACTTCCTTAGTTTTTCACTAATGATTATGACGTCTCCACACAAAAAAAATTTGGTGGAGGTTAGTGATTTTTATTTTGAATGACGGAGTAGTCACTTGTGGTTCCCTTACTACAATGAGGTGATTTCTACTCAAGGTCCCCTCAATTTCCCTTCTACCACACCACTAGAAATGGGATCCCTCGCAAAGTCACTGTATATCTCATAAAGTGAACTTGATTTCATATCACATGAAATTAATGCAAGGGTCATATCAATTTTCCCCATTTAATGACTTAGGCACAAATTCATAATAATAGAATACCTCCAAGGTACAAAAATCAACATTCCATGATCAACAATGAGTTTTAATCATTGTTTAAATGATGTAGGTTCAAACTTGCAAATTCTCAAATTAAATTGAACAGATAAATCCAATGTACATCTATGAAATTAAAAAACTATCAACTATCTATGAGATATAAAAACCCCCAAAATAATGTAATATGCTTAATTTAATCATATAAAGACTAGGGTATCAATTTCTAATATATCAATTCAGAAGGTTACACTTCTAGTAAAAATGAAATCATTCACCCAGAAATCGACACACATCGTTCACAAGGTGGGAATTAAATTTGGACTAGATCAACACCTTTAGAAACCATTATGTAAGAACTATGCATCATGTTTTCATACTAATCCTTAATTGCATGTTTGATCCCCTATATTAACTTGTTTAATTTGAAAAATAACTTTTTTTTGTTAGGAGAATCAAAGATAGGACTTATATATATTTCTTCATGAAATCCATAATTTGAGAAGACACTCTTAACATGGATTTCATGAATCTTACAATTAGAACCTATATGAAGGTAAACAATAGTGTGTACAGTATTAACTTTATCATATGGAAAACATGTTTCTTTATAACCTATATAACTTATTTTTAAAGAAAACCTTTAGTAACTAACTAAGCTTTATGGTGTGTGTAGACTAGGTAGATACACTGGTGTATATACTCTATATACACTGATGCATATACCTAGTATATACACTATTGTATATACATGACTATACACTAGTGTATATATCCTAGGTATTTACATGGGTGTTAGCACTCAGAATTTACCCCTGGTTGTGAAAGAGTGATCCCAAGGTAACCACAAAACCAATCTTTAGGAAGAAAGTTGTCTTCTTTCTTTCCAAGGAGGGATCTCTCAATAGTTTAACTCACATGGCATAAATATTTTCAAAAGAAATGAAATTTAATAATGTATGTGGCTAAAAGAGGTGCTCATTGAGCATGGAGTCATATATGATAACAAACATTAACATTGCTATTGCAAAGGAATTTAGCAAACGCAGGGTAGCTACTTCTTCATAGTCAAAAAGCTGGTTGTCTATTTATAAAGACAAATTTAGGAACAATCAATTAATATGGGAATCTAACAAGGATGAATCCAATATTAACGTTAGAAGAACAATTTTGTTAATACTTGAAAGTAATGGACCAAAGCATCTGAGTATGAATTCTAACCCACTATAAAATCATTCAAGTATGTAAAAGATAACATAATGAAAGATTAACAGGAAACACATGCACATATAAGAAAGAGAAATTATAGACTGCAAAGAGAATAACACAAGAATCTCTGACAAAATTCCTGCTCAGCTCTAAAACTTTATTAATCTTTTGATCTCTGTTACAATATCAATTTCTCTCATGGGTTCCAACCCTTGTTACCTTGAAAAATGTTGGTTAAATACAAAAACATGCTCCATGAGCTAATAACTACCTCTATACTAAAAATAGGTAAAATAACTGGCTTATTACATCCATCACTTTGATTCCTAACTAACTAACTACTTAGAAATAAATTACAAAATTTAATTAAAATAGTCTTCAATGGTCTTCAAAATTTCTTCACTGCCGCAACCTGTACTTGGTCTTTCCAAATTTCTCAATGGTCTTCCACTAATTGACAGTTGGTAGTTCCAAGATGGCCATTTCCTTCGCAAGTACCCTCAATTCCACATGGTCCACGTAGGAAATTGTTGGCAGTTGAGCACAAGTAGCTTTGAAAGTATCAATTATTTTAAAATCCACTGATAAATTTTCAACTATTGTTTTTCCATATAAAGACTTTTGCATGTCCTCAAAATTCTTGTGATCCAACCTATACTTGACTAATTGAGCATGATATTCCACCTAAGATAGAAGTCTACTATTTTCTTCCCAGAAAGAAGGTAAGCCCATTTTAAACAATGGTGTAGTAACCCAATGAACATATTAACCTGAGAGGATCATAATCTACTGCAAAGGATCATAATCTACTGCAAAGGATGTTCTAAAATCCATCCCCTTCAATAAAATCATCATCACATTTTTTCAGGTATTTCTTATTTTTGGGGTATCAGGGTCCGTCAAAAGTATGCAGTGTGGGTACTCGTTGGATGCGGAATTAAATTATGCATCCAACGAGCTCTCCCGCTCGAAATTTGAGTAAAAACACAGGGAGATATGTCGAAAATACGAACCAAAAAAGTAGTTTTCTTTTATGACAAATATGTCAATTCAACCATTATGGTTGACTCATTTTATTGAAATTCCATTGGTTCTTAAATTCCATCTCACAAAATTTATTGTTGGCGCATTTTCTTATAAGGCCCATTTCCTCTAATGCTTGGCATTAAATTGTGAGATGCACCAAAATCTAGTATAACATTGTGTAAAATCATGTAATGAATATTTAAGATATCATATAAAGGCAGGACATCCTCTTCATATGTATAATATTCAATTCTTGGCCCAAGAACAATGGTGGGAGCATCATCTGGTAAGTCTAAGGTATCTGGCTGACAATCTCCCTCATTTTTTACCATCCTAGTTATCTTCTTTCTATATGCATTATTCCTCAACAACTCATTGAATGGGATGTAAATATTTATTTTGGTCATTTTATATTGTAAATTGAAAGAAGAAACCTCTCTATCAACATCAACTGGTACTTGTTGTCTAATTTCTTTTGACATTTCTCTTTTATTATTTGAAACTTATGTACACCATTTTATTTTTCCTTATCTTTTTTTTTGTTTGTTGCTATGGATTTTGCTTACTACTGGAAGGATGATTTGAATTAGGAATTCCTTTATTAACGACTACATCTCTACTTCTCAATTTAGTTTTTTTTTCTGGAAATCATTATTGCATTTTGATATCCCCTCTAATATTTTTCTGATTATACCTATAGTGTATTACAATCATCCTCTTCAGAAAACATATTATGCTCCTCTGCTATGAGATAGATTCAGAATCCAAATAATTAAAGTGTTGTATTTGATTATCCATTGGGTCATTCTCTTCCTCCTCATTGACATAATTTTCTAGGAATTGAGGTCTTATCTGCCGGTCTTCGGGATTTCTTGGATTCCTTTTGTCTCTCTGCCTAATTTGAGGAGGAAGAGGAGGAGGTATTCTGAAGTTTGAATTCATGATTTGTGTCTTGGAATGTTCTCTCTTTGGTGGCCTATTATCTAATGTCGTCCTATCCATTAACCTCTCCATTGTTTTCATCATTATGCCAAATTTGGCATCATTTGAAGAAAAGGAATTAGAAGTTTGATTTTATTCTCTAGTTTTCCTTCTATCCACCTCCACTCTCTGTTTCATTTTCTATGAAGCCATCAAATTGTATTCCACCTCCAAAGCATCTTTAAACATTGAAGAAAGATTTTCATATTTTCTCTCTCTCGGTAGTAGCGCAAAGTCACTATCAAATGAATTTACATAATGTAGTTTACTAGCTCCTACCAAAGGTTTAATATCAGCTGGTATAGAATTATAAACCCTCATGAATATACTAGAGAATTCATGCACTGACTCAAATTTCCCTTTATTGAAATTATTGTACTGAGATAGAACCTATAAGGGACTCTTTTTGTCTTCCCACCTATCCATAAAAACATTTTGAAAGGCCTAAAGAGTGAGAATAGATCTTGCATGAAGATATTTAAGCTTCCTTTTGGCCTCACCAGACAAACTTTGTTAAAATATTCTCATCTTAGCATCACCATAATCAACTTCCTCCAAACCAATAAAATACTGAAAACTATCCATTTTTTCTAGCTATAAAGTTTCCCTATCCATCAAACAATGGAATTCTCTATGCATAATTTTGGGGTAAATCATGTAACATAGCAGGAAAAGCAAAGTGAAAAAATATTGTAGCCATGGGTCTAGGAAGGTTTTGGAAAACAGGAGGACTTTGAACATGACTAGGAATATGAAGCTAGGAAGTTTGGATCAGATGATTATTTTCTTCTATCTTTACAGTGTTTTGGAGATTATGCCAAAGTGAGTCTAACAAATATGATTGAATTATGTTTGGATTTATTTCAGCTTGTTTCAAATATGATTTTGATTTAAATCTTAAAAGATAGCTTTCAAAATTTGTTTCCAACTCTAAATCTTGAAAACTAAGAAAATATTCTTAATTTTGAGAATATGACCTTTCAACTTGAGAAGTACCTACTTGTTCTTTACCACGTCTACGCCTAATCAAACATTCTGTATTTTCCACACTATATAATATTTCAAAATCAGGTTTACCTATTATATGCGCTCTACTGAAAGCTAGGATGTCTTCTTTGAATACCCTCTTAAAAATGAATGTGGAGTTTCCAAGGAAAAATCACAACCGACCTCAAATGCAAGATCTTTTGTTTTCCCACAGAAATTCTGTCTTCTTTAATAACAATGTCATTCCTCCCAGGGTGTATTTGAACTCTTGTTCCTCGACAATGGCACCAAGAATGTTAGAACTCATAATTTACCCCCAGTTTTGAAAGGGTGATCCCAAGGTAACCAAACCACCAATCTTTAGGAAGAAAGTTGGCTTCTTTCTTTCTAGAGAGGGATATCTCAATAGTTTGACTCACATGCCATAAATATTTGCAAAATAATGAAATTTAATAATGTATGTGGCTAAAACAGGTGTTCATTGGGCATGGAGTCATATATGATAACAAACATTAATAGTTCTATTGCAAAGGAATTTAACAGAGGAAGGGTAGCTAATTCTTCACAGTCAAAAAGTTGGTTGTTTGGTGATAAATAATAATTTAGGAACAATCCATTAATATGGGTATCTAATAATGATGAATCCAATATTAACTTTAGAAGAATAGTTTTGTGAATACTTAAAAGAAATGGACCAGAGCATATGAGTATGAATTATAACCCACTATAAAATTAGTCAAGTATGAAAAGGATAGCAAAATGAAATATTAACATGAAACACATGAAAATATAAGAAAGGGAAAGTACAAACTGCAAAGAGAATAACAAAATAATCTATATCAAAATACCTGCTTGACTCTAAAATTTTATTAATCTTTTGATATTTGTCACAATATCAATTTCTCTCACGGGTTCCAACCCTTGTTACCTTAAAAAATGTTGCTTAAATACAAAAACATGCTCCATTCACTGATAAATTCCATAGACTAAAAATACCCATTTCCTTTGCAAGTACCCTCAATTCAACATGGTCCATGTAGGAAGTCACTAGAAACTCAGCACAAGTCGCTTTCAAAGTATCAATTAATTTCAAAATCCACACATAACTTTTCAACAATTTTTTCCCAGATAAATACTATTGCATGTCCTCAAACTTCTTGTGATCAAACCTGCACTTGACTAATTGAGCACGATATTCCACGTGATGTAGAGTTTTACATTTTTCTTCCCAAAAAGAAGGGAAACCCATTTTAAAAAATGATGTAAATAACCAAATGAACATCTTAACCTGATGCTACATAATGTCTATTTTATCTTTCATAGTGTCCAAATGATGATGCTTTCCAACTACTTTTCTTTCTCGAGTAATTACTGAAATTATGTCTTTGATTCCCATTTTTTTCAAGTCATATTCTGAAAAACCATTTAAGAAACTGACTGCATTGTTTGTTGTATCTATAGGATTCTTATTTAAATCCTCCTTCATTGTTGTACAACTTTGTCTAGCATCCTGTATGACAGTTTCCTTATCTAGGATATAATTTAAATATGGCCTAATATTCCTAGGTTTTGTTATAATCATATCCCAAATGATACATTTTTCTCTTTGTACTGGAAATTTCCCATTCAATTGCTTCATCAATTTGTCATTCTTATCGATGAGGTCTTTGTACTTATTTTTCGTGGCTTTCCTTTATTCCTCCTTTAAAGCTGCATTCTCCAAGTTTTTGTTTTGATTCTTAAGTCCAACAATTTCTAAATATCATAAACTCACCTGGGACATGGCTTACACAATAGAATCTGTATTTGTCTGTACACTAGGATGAATTATATGTATTTCGTCCTATTTTCTTTTATCTTCAATATCTTTCTCCAAAAAATATTGTTTCTCTTTTCAAATATTAACATTTTGAACTAACCAAGCTTTTTCCTTTTCCCAAGCTTACCAATTTTTCTTTGTTTTTAGTTAGCTCATCCACCAGTAATTATTTTTCCCTTTCTAATTCTGTCAATTTTGTGGCCTGAATCAATTGGGTGGAAGGTATCTTCATTTTTTTCTTTAATATTTGAATTTTTTTTTTTTTATGCAAGTATTTTTTGTGTGATTTCTCATTTATTAGCTTCATTATCAATAGCTAACCGGTCCCCTTGAATCCTTTTGATTTGTTGTTGATATGCTTTATTTTGTATCTTTTCCTGTCTAAGTTGATTCTCAATCTTGTTCTTTGCAGACTGTAATTTTGACACATTTAAAGTAGACTTGAACAAATTACTATAAATCAAATCCGCGTACTATTTGTGTAGGTGGATCATATCTGGAACTGGGATGTTTTCCATATTTAATCTCATTTCAGCCACCTTATTCTTTGTAGCAATCGCCAAGTACAAGGGGTTCGCAACATGATATCTGATAGTCAATAAATAAATGTATTCGCTATAGATATTTATAACATTTGAATACAACTTTAAGGATTAATCTATAGATGTTTCCCTATCATTTTTATATTTATCATACAATTCAGTTCTAGACTTAAACCTGTCAGTAGATGTCTGAGGAAATTCTGAAAATTCATATTGTTGTATTTCAAAAACTGGCCCCTTACCTTTTACTTCCTTTTTGTGAGTTTTAGTCTTAACAACTCCCACTAAATCTCCTTCAACTTCAAATTTTTGTCTTTTATTTATTTCTGAGCTTGTCTCTTCTTCACCTGTTTCTATATATTTTGAAAATGTCCTTATAGTTTTTTCTTATGTATTGTTTGTAATAGGAGTAATCACTTATGTATCCTCCACCACTGCCAAAGGATTTTCTTATGGATCTTCAAAATTATCTGTTAGATCTGGATAGTCTAACCAAATTTTGTTTTCAGCCAATCCTTCAAATTCATGGTTCTCAAAAGGTTTGTTTTTGTTCATTTGTCTTCTTGTTGAGATCACACGAAGAGGATCATAATCTACTGCAAAGGTTGTTCTAAAACCCACCCCCCTCAACAAACTCTCTACCATAGGAAGTGAAACTTTATTCTTTTTAATAAAAGGACCTACTACCCATGGGAACTTTATTTCTAAGGCTTTCCTGAATCCAATGAAATGCTCATTTTCCACTATTAACTTATGTAAAATAAGCTCCAACGCAAATACCCTAAGTGTAATAAAGGCTGGAAGAATGTAGGGTTCATGAGTAAATCCATATGCTCTGATGATAGTATTTCCTTCCAACAAGAACCAATCTCCTATCCTCTTTTCTGGGAAAAAATGCAAAGTTTCTTTCATCAATGGAAGTACTCTGGCTAATTTATGCTAGACATCTCTACCATCAGTAAATTCATATATTTGAAAAAATTGTTGTTGATTTCATCAGTGAGAACCATCTTTGGTAATTTTAAGTTTTCTTCATTAAAGAACAAGAACATCCTAATCAAATAGGGACTCGAATCTAAAATGTCTAGTGCTTTGAAAATTCACTAGATGAGAGTGAATACTCTCAGCCATGAACTCATTAAAATTAAGGCATGGTGATTGGATTGAATGCGACTCAAATTGACTTGTGTTGATCATGAAAGAAGGCTCATCAAAAACTCAAAAATATACCTATCATAATCCAACCCTAGGAACTGACTCATCATTAAAACAAATATTTTTGGTTTCATCATTAAACAAGATCACATCTAAGGGAAAAGGTTGATTATCAAAGGACATATCTAACCTAAAACACTTTAGAAAGAAAGGATGTTTTTATTCAATGGTAGCATGTCTCAAAAACTGGATTAGGTGTTCTTCAATGAACTCTTCATTGTTTTGGGTGAAGGTAGGAGGAACTGCAAGGGAGTATCGGACGACTAATGCATTGAAAATACATATAATCTTGGACTTGGTTGAATCCATAATTTCTCTCTTGGAAGAAGAATCGTTAGAATCGCACCAGTCAATGAAATCGAGAAAATTGAGGGTTTGGTCTGGAAAAAAGTAGTATAAATGAGAATGAAAAATGTTATGAAAATCAATACCCTGTCGTTTGAATACATCTAATGTTTTTTTTTTAACTGGCTCATGGGGTTGAAGGATAAAATGAAGTCACAAATTTCTCTATCCCTATCCTCTAAAACCTCATCAATTTTCTGAAATTCGAGGTTCTAAGCCTCTACCTCTCCTCCACTATCCATGTTTAAATATTCTGAGGCAGGAAAAAGACGACCTTCCTGGAAAACTGACGAGTGGATGAGAATCTTTCTGAACTGGCTTCTCCCATGCAAACAGAGATTTCTTCTTCCAATGCACAAATACAAATAGTTTTCATCCATGTGCTTTACCTTTTATATTATTTTATACAATGGAATCCTCTGTTGTCTTTCATGGAGCTTTCCTAGGTGAATCCTTCTTTGTCCGCAAAATTATTCCCTCTTTATCCTGAACCGTCGATCTTAATCGTTGGTTAACCTTGCATTTCTAATCCCGCTTCACTACCTGTATTTATATTCCCTACACTTCTCAACAGTAGATCCCTTTATCATCGTACATCCTCTCATTGATTTGACACTATCATCCATAATGTAAAACAATGTACATATTTCATTATCGAATCCTCAAACAACCATTGATGTTATTCCCCACATATCCTATCCATTGATGAATTTCACCCTTTACACATTCCGCCCAACTCCAACTGTACATTTATCATGCAAATTCTATCAGCAGACTCAAACTCAACTGTAGATATTGATCGATCTTAATCTCAACCATGTATTACTGTTACCCTTTAACATTTTTCGTCAAGCTCCCTTCTTACTTCCTCTATGCATCTTCAGATAAAGGAATCTCCCCTAACCATATATCTTTCCAAATTTAAATATCAGCCTTTGATTGAGCGGGCCCTTTCACACATTCCATTGATTTTAAAATCTTATTAGTCTGTGAAACATTTCTTAGCGGAATCATCTCCAACCATTGATATCATCCAGGATCAATCATCACCATTGATTTGTGTGGGTTGTACGCTTTTCTGCTGATTCCCGGCTCAACTTTATTCGTGCATGTTCCCCTAGAGGAATCCTTATGCATCATAGATCAATTTCTTCTTTAAATATTTGTCATTGATATGTGCAGGGTGTAAGTTTCCCCACTGATTGGAAAATTTTGTTTCTTTGCGCTAGTTTCACCAGCGGAACCATTCTTAGCCATAGATCTTATTTTACCTTTTTCATGATCATAGATCTAGGATCCCCTTTAAGCCATTCTGCTAGTTGTCCAAATTCTTTTTCTCGTGCATATCTTGGTAGAGGATTAATTGTCCATCGTATATCTTTCCATCCACAAATATAAACCATTAAAACCTGTCACAAGAAATCATAGGTGCACATTTTTCATTTTAAGTGTATTTCCAAAGCTTAACCCATAATTTTCTTAGGAAATGCAGATTTAATATTTAGAGTTAGCCCCTTTCATCATTCTTCAAGCACCTTATAAGCATACCTTTGGTCATATCATAAAATTTTTCCATACCATACCTTATTTCTTCTAAGGCCTTCCCCTTTCCAATGGCTAACCAGAATGGTGCTAACAACAGGTGTATACCAACTATATACACCAGTGTTTATACCTGTTCTTTTGTGTAGATACTCAAAATATTTGGTACAATATATACTAGTGTTTGCATGTATGTAATACATACGTGAATTTTGAGTTTCAAACTAAATTAGGAGTTGAGATGTGGTTCTTTAATGACGGTGACATTGCTCCTAATGGGAAAACACGGATGGCCTATCCAATAAAAATTGCTTCCCTAGATTAGTAGCTCTTATGTTGAAGTAGAACAAGGTAATATTATTTGAATTATATTCTAGGAATTTCCTAACAAATAAGGACCCTCTCATTCTCATCCCTTTTGTTCAAGAATTTAAAAAAAATGTATGCTAGCGTATATTCTAGCAGGACTAGGTATGTATGTATGCAAGTATCTATTCTACCAGGACTAGGTAGTGTATACACTCCTAGTTATATACACTAGCATGTGTATATTGTACTAGGCATATACACTAGTGTATATTCTAGTGCATATACACTTGTGTATATGCTAGTTATATATACGCTTAGTTATATATACACTTATGTATATTCTAGTTATATATGCATGTAGATATATGTAAGAGTGCTTCTTTATATTAAAGTCACTTCAGTATATGTGTGTGCATATACAAAGATTGATTTTGTATATGCATGCGCACATATATGAAATCTCTCTTCTGTATATTCGTGGACATATATGGAAGCACCTTCCATACATATGGAAGCACTCTTCCATATATGCATGCACATTTACAAAACCACGTATGTATATGTGTGCACATATACAAAATCAATCTTTTGTATATACATACTCATATACGAAATCACCTCCATATACGGAAGAATCTTTCCATATATGCACATGCAAATACAGAAGCGTTATTTCGCATATGCACACACATATACAAAAGCACTCTCTTGTATATGCATGCGCATATACGAAAGGCACTCCTAGGAGCCTAGAAGTATACTTTAGGCTAGGTTATGTTCGAAGATCACTTCCACTTTCTTCTCTTTCAATCAATCATTCAGTGGATGAATGCATTTAGGTTTCATAGGGGTAACCTCATGAGGTGGTGCATCATGAGGTATATTTTGATTTGTTGTTGTCTGAGAAGGCTGCAATAAAACAAAATGAAGACCAAGAACTTGCACTATTTCAAAGAGATTTGAAGCTACCTCTTGGTAGAAATTGTATAATGTTGGAGGAGGCACAAGATGATATACATGATGGACCAATCAAGGGAGACAAGGATATATCCACATTCTTGGTGGATGAATATTGCAGGATTTTAATTTGGTTCATAAATTTTCATCCTATGCACTTCATATTATTACGGTGACGCATGAGGATGATAACTGGGTGAAGGGATTCTTTCTCTTGGTTCCTAGTGAGGAGAAGGAGGCTCCCACACTCATACATGTTTATTTGATGAGAGAACCATCCACTTCTCAGTAGAAATAGAGGCATCCATTTCCAATCTTTGATTCTTCCATTCATAGAGGTGGTTTCATGACCCGTGGCAAAGAGTTGAGCCATTGGGATTGTGCTCATGGGAAAGTCACAATCTTCCCATCTCGACCTGACAGTGGCAATATATTTTTATTAGGTATATATAGTAGTGTATATACTAACATTGTAATAGGTGTATTATACACTAGTATACACACTAGTGTATATACTAGGTATATATATACTAGTGTATACACTTGTATACTAAGAATAGATACTAGTGTATATTTAGTATATACACTAGTTCCCCCTCCTAACCCATGTTTAGACCTTGAGACCCATTTACATTGCATAAAACCTACCTACTCAATATAATAGTGTATGATTTAGTATATAAACTATAATATGTACCTATTATATACACCCGTGTATATACATTGGTGTATATATACCTAGTATATACACCAGTGTATATACTAGAAGGTGAAGACAACGTTAGAAGGTAGTGTTAAAGGAAAAATTACACTATCATTGTTAAAAGTTAAAAGTGACAAATTCAATATTTTTTTAGTAACTTCACCCAAAAGTATAAATTAACCATTTGAAATATACATGGTGTTCAAAGGTATTTTTTTACATCTAAAATTATTCCTCAAGATCCCCAAAGGCATGAAAAATATTGTTGAAAATGTTGCATAATGGGTCCATTTTGAGTCTCATTGAGGAGTTTTTGAGTCCCATACACTAGTAAGATACATATATACACTAGCAATATACACTAGTGTATACATCAGTATATGCACTAGTGTATATATAATTATACACTACACTAGTGTATATACTGGTACATACACTATTGTATATACCCGTATATACGCTATTGTATAGAATATACATCAATATACATGAAATCTATTGCGACAGAAAGAAATTACTGAATAACCAAGAGTTGTTCTAGATATGGAAGCGCTCTTATGCATATGGAAGAACTCTTCTTTATAAGCACTTGCATATGGAAGTGTGCTTATGTATATGCGTGCACATACACAGGAGGTGATTTCGTATATGCACACCCATATATGGATTCACTTTTGTATATGTGTGCACACATATGGAAGTGATTCCATATATGCATGCACATATACATAATCTCCTTCAGTATAGGTGCACACATATACGTGAAGCACGTATACATAAGAATTTTTTTATATGTGCACACATATACAAAAGCGCCTCGTTATATGTGTGTACATTTACGGAAGAACATATGCGTGCGGATATACAGAAGCACTTTTTTGTATATGCATGCACGTATACGGAAACACCTTCCACACATATGGAAGAACTCTTATGTGTATGCATACGCATATACAAAAGAGCCTTTCATATATGGAAGCACCTTCCATATATGCACGCGAATATACTAAATCACCTTCCATATATATACGGAAGAACCTTCATATATGCGCATGCATATAAGGAAGGAACTACCATATATTTGTAGACATATACAGAAAAACTTATGTATATGCACTTGCATATATGGAAGGTGCTTCTGTATATGTGTGCACATATACATAAGTGTTTTCTGTATATGCATGTGCATATACATAATTTAGTGATTATTTATTTATGGAATGTGATTCTATATATGCATGCACATATACAAAAGTGCTTTCATATATGCGCATGCATATACATAACCACTCTTATGTATATCCATGCACATATACATAAGCACATTGCATACATATGGAATCCCTTTTCTGTATATCTAGGCGCATATATGGAATCACCTTCTATATATGCATGCGTATATACGAAAGTGTCTTCCATATATCCATGCACATATATGGAATAGTGATTTCATATGTATGGAACGAGATTCTATATATGCATGAACATATACAGAAGCACTCTTCCATATAAGTGAAAGTTGTTGACACACCTTTGTCGAAATGGGTTCACTCCATAGATTTGTTGACACCCATCAATGCAAGATACCTAAACATCATCCCAGACCAGTTTTACCCTATCCAGTAACACCTCTGAAGCATATGCAGTCTCACCCAATATGTCTAAGGGAGGCCTGCAGGAACCACGTTTCCACAAAAGGAAGAGCAATTTCACACTCTTAGTTTATCATAAAATTACTCAGACATCCAGGGTTTACATGTATCTATTCATAATCATTCTAAATCAGACATCATAATTCAGATTTGCTTAACGAGAAAATCAACATATATTAACCCAATAATCCTGGTAATCCTTTGTATTATTTAGATTGAAGCATGTAAATCAAGTTCAAATATTTCATAGACATATAGATAAGACCAATAATTTCCTCATCAACATTGTCCTTTTATTAATTCCCAAAACATCTCACAAAAGATAAGCATTCTTTGGTTCAATAGCCTCATACCAAGAAACACACCCATCCACCGATCAACTCAGTTACAATATGACCTATCAATGATAACAATCGACAATACCAGCCATCACTTAATTCCCATTTTTTGAATGACTCTATTCCTAATTCTATTTATAGGCTTGACCCTTTACAAAATTTTCCACATAGCTGACTTCCTAACTAACTTTGACCACAACTTCCTAACTGACTCAACTGTAATGACCACATTTTTCAGTATATTATTCCGTGCAGTTGACTCTTTCACCTGTCGATGTCTTCCCTGTTGATGGTGGAAGCACACCTTGCGCATCCTATCCCCTTGACAACACAAGAATATACAAAAATAATCAATAATCAAGGTGGATACATGGTGGTTTGTTGTAATATGAGTAAATAATAGAAAAAAGAAATCAACATAATGTAACCCTAGTCATAGTGTTATGAATTAGCTCAAATGGAACATGTAGGGGAAGGGAGATCTTCTCCCTCCTACAAGGAATCCCTGAAATCCCATCAAAGAAATGAAACTACCCCCATTGGAAGCAAACCAGAACATGTCAACAAGTTGGGTGAAAATCAAGCACCACTAAAACTAGGGGGCACAGGTAGGAAATGTAGGATTTAAACCCTCAGCCACAAAAAAATTCAATAGGAGATGAGTATGAGCACAATGTTGATGTATTTGTATCTTCGAAAGGTATTTTGATGTATATTATCATTATATGTTGTTGCACTCCCATTAGATTTGTGTTTTCCTCCTTTCGGGGTGTTTTTATTATGTCTAGACCTTGAGTTACAACCTCTATTGTAAGTCGGGGAAATAGTCCCAGTGTAACTTCATGTAATGCGTATTTAGAGTATGTCTAGGAGAATTCATCCATGTTAGTGGAACAAATCGTCCCCAGTCATGTATTTGGTCAGTCACATGAAAGGTATAAATAGGGAGGCTCTCTCCCTGATTTATACACACCTGACACCCTCAAGTTCACATGAGAGAGAGAGAGAGACAAGGGATGAGATATAGATAGTTGTTGAATACTTCTTATTACTGGGTTTAATCATCTTATGACATAATCTTTGTGACTGTACTATTCTGAGGAAGTTTGTAGGGTTTTCTCCTTTATGGTTTACCCAATGAAAATATTTGCGTCTTGTTTATCTGTTATATCTTATGCATCTTGTTGTACTTGTTATTCTTTTAGAAAAATATCCTAATTAATATAATAATATCTAAGAAAAACTAACATGGCATCAGAGCCTCTCTGAAATAAGGCACTATGCGGTAGCAGAAACTAGGGATTCCTAGTTCAAGGTGTTCTATCCACATATCATCAATAAAAGAGGGCTAGTATAACTCACATCAGTAGGTCGCATATTTTGGTGGAAGCAATTTCATATTTGAAGAAGTTTCATTTTTTACCATGTCACTGGTGCCAGGAGAAACTAGGGCATCAAGTTTTGGAGGATTCCTACCTTAGTATTTATAAAGTGACCTTGTTGAGAAAATCATTTCAATGAGGTGCATCTTTATGTCCAAACAGAATTCCCAAACTCCAAGTTTAGAAAATTAGGGTTTCTCTTACAAACCCTAGGTCATCTAGCTTTGAAACTAGGCCAAACACCTCAAATGGGTAAGATCTAAATATTTTCTATTTCCATTTGAGTTTCTCATTTGAAAATATGACTCACCATACTCATCTTGAGGACAATATTGGAGGGGCTGATAACTTCCAGGCATGGTAGTACAGAATCCCCCTGATCCTTGAAGATAATGATTTGGATCAATACATTACTAAAGAAGTTCCAGAACCAGATGGAGATGAGGCTAAGGATTCTCATAAGAAAAGCATGGATAATGCCAAGAGAATCATTACAGATTCTATTAAGGATCACCTCATTCCCCGTGTGTCTTCATTCAAGACATCCATGGAAGTATATGACTCTTTGAAAAATATGTTCAAAGGGAAGAACATCAAACAGAAGATGGCTTTGAGGAGCCAGTTGACGAATGTGAATATACAGAACTCCAAGAGTTTACATTCTTACTTCACAAGGGTTGCTCAAATCAAATAACAACTTGAAGCAATTGAAGATAATTTCAAAGAAGGACAAATTGTAATGAATACCTTAAATGGTCTCCCTAGATCATGGGACTCATTAATTTAAGGAATTTGTGCAAGAAGGAGGTTGATCTCTTTTAGCAGAATCTTATAAGAATGTGCACAAGAATAATCTTGACTCGTGACAAGAGAAGAGAAGATGGGAGAAACTGAATATAAAGCTCTCACAGTTCACACTAGGAAGAGCTTCATGAAGAAGGAGAACTTTCATCATAATAAGAAGGAGAAGAAAAAAAAGAAGACCAATAAATATCCTTCCAATGTTCAATGTTATACTTGTGATGAAAAGGGACAATTTACAAGAAATTGTACCATCAAGAAAAAGAGACACCATGCTCATATTCCCAAAGACAATGAACAAACAAACAAAAGATTCAGAAGAGAGAAGGATGATTCAGATGAAGAGTATGTGTTAATCTCAACACTTACAGGAACTATCTCACATGAAAGCAATGATTGGCTTGTGGATAATGGAGCTTCAAAACACATGACGGGATACAAGGAATCATTCTTCAATATGTCTGAGCATGAGTCACCACACAAGGTGAAACTTAGGGATGATTACCCATGCCCCATACAAGGGAGTGGAGAAGCTTCATACAAGGTTGACTCCAGGAAATACTCAAAGATGAAGGATGTTTTATATGTTCTAGGATTGAATAAGAATCTTCTCTCCATCTCTGCACTAGATAAAAAGGTAATTAGAGTTTTGTTTGCTAATGGCCAAGTTCTAATGTGTCCTAGAGCGAATAAAATAGAGGATGAAACAGTGATTGGAGAAGAAGACAGAGGCTTGTACAAGATAAACGGATAACCTGAACAAGCACTGGTTCATGAGTCAATTGAACCAAGATAACTATGGCACATAAGGCTTGCACATGTGTATTGCAAATCACTACTGATGGTAAGAAAAGTAGTCTCTGGACTTCCAGAGATCCAAGAAAAGCATGAAGGAATTTGAAAAGGATGTGCACAATGAAAGAATACGAAGAAGACATTTTCTGGGAGTGAGATCAAGTCCAAAGGAATAATGGAGATAGTACACTCGAATATATGTAGACCCATGTATTCTATCTCATTAAACATGTATATGTACTATGTTTCCTTTATAGATGATTTCTCATGTACGACTTGGATATATTTCTTGAAAGGAAAAAATTAAGTTTTCAGTAAGTTCAAGGAACATAAAGCCTCGGTCGAGAACCAAACCGATAGGAAGATCAAGATTCTATGGTGAGATAATGGAGAAGATTTCAGTTCCAAAGAATTCAAGGTACTCTGTAGAGAGTCCAAGATTAAGAGGGATTTGAGCACTCCATACAATATTCAACAGAATGGTGTTGCGGAAGGAAAGAAATGAACCATCATGGAAATAGCAAAAGCAATGTTGCATGACCAGGACCTTTCTATGCACCTGTGGGTGGAGGAAACAAGGAAAATTGTGTATGTACATAACCATAATCCTCATGAGTACTCGACAACAAGACTCATGAAGAGGATTTATCATTCGAGAAACCAAAATTCAATCATCTAAGAATATTTGGTTGCTTGATGTACATACATATCCCAAAGGAGAAGAGGACCAAGCTCGATCTTCTGGGAGGAAGGGTATATTCGTAGTATACAATGATAAATCAAAGGCCTATGTAATATACTTCCCAAGATTCAAGAATATCAAAATCAGTAGAGACATAACATTTGATGAAGACTCTACATACTTCAGATCCACGAGGACACCTATTCAAGAGGTCAAGGAACCTAAAGATACAAGAGACTAAGTTATGGAAATTGATAAGAAATTCCATAAGACGATGAATATCATGACATTGCAGAAACAAAAGAACCGATAGAGACAATCCTTGAGAAGGACTCCCACAAGAGGAAACCAACATGGGCATGTGAGCTCATATGATAAGCAGAAAGGTATGGCGCTCCAGAAGGATTATATAGAGAGAGAAAAAGGGAAAATCCCTACAATAGCTATGTGGCCCTACTGTGTGACATCATTCACTGAGAACCTTGCACCTATGAAGATGCTGTAGAAAAGAAATAATGTAAGGATGCTATGATTGAGAAATTTCAGTTGATCATGAATAATGATGTCTAGGAGATAGTTTTGAGATGGAAAAATGAGTCTATTGTAACTTCAAAGTGGATCTACAATATCAAGCATGATGCAGATGGAAGCATCAAGAAATACAAGGAAAGGTTCATAGCATGACGATTCTCACAGAAAGAAGGCATAGAATACAAAGAGATATTTGCCCCCATGATGAGATACACTTTGATTAGGACCATACTTGCATTGGAAGCAATTATGAAATGGAAAATACACTAGATGCATGTCAAGACAGGTTTCTTTAATGGTGTAGTTGAGGAGGAAGTGTACATGGAAAATCCACTAGGATTTGATACACATGACAGGATGACCCATGTGTGAAAATTGAAGAATCCCTTGTATGGATTGAAACAAGCATCAAGTACAAGGTACACTAGGATGGATAGCTTCCAGATGTGTGTAGGCTTTACCAAGAGTAAAGCAGATTCCAACATTTACTTCAAGGTTGAAGATGAAAGACCAATGGTTGTCCTTCTATATCATTAGGGGATTTTTGAGGTACAAAATGAGCCTAAAAAAATGTACCATTAAAATTCACTTTATAAGAACCAATAGGATTCAATATGATTATGTCAACCATAAGGGTAAAATTTGTTAAAAAAATTGAGGGAAAAAGAAAAAACTACTTTTTCTTATCATATTTTTTACATATCTCCTCAAGGGTTCACCCAAATTTCGAGTTTGGGGACTTGTTGGATGCGAAATTTAATTCCACATCCAACCCATGCTTAAATTGCATACGTTTGAGGTACCCACGACACCGAAAAATGAAAATTTCAATAAAAAAATGTATTTTAATATTAAAATACATTTTCTTATTGAAACTTTCATTTTTGGGTGCCATGGGTACCTCAGAAGTATGCAATGTGGGTATGGGTTGGATGGGTAATTAAATTACGCATCCAACGAGTTCCCAAACTTGAAATTTAGGTGAATCGATAAGAAGATATGTCAAAAATACAATAATAAAAAGTAGTTTTTCTTTTTCCCCTCCAAAATTTAGAACTTTTATTTTATTATTATAACTCTTATTTTATTATTTTACTTATGGCCCATTTTAGACCTCAAAACTCCCTTAATGTGTCGATAAATTTTTTCTAATAGGTGAAGGGGAACTCATTAAATATACAAGGAGGATACTTGCTACAGAGTTCGAGATGAAATACCTAGGTATGATGCACTGCTTCTTAGGCATGGAGGTGTGGTAGAGTACAGATGGGATATTCCTAAGTTAAGGAAAGTATGCAGTGGAAATTATGAAGAGATTCGAAATGTTAGACTACAAGGAAATAGCCACACCTATGGAATCTAACTTGAAGCTTTTGAGTGATGCTTAATATGAGACATTTGATGCCACGATGTATCGTCAAATGATTGGCTCATTGATGTACCTCACAAATACAAGACCATATATATGATTTGTGATGAACACCCTGAACATGTTCCTGATGGATCTGAGACATGTTAACCTGATATATGCAAGTCATGTACTGAGGTATCTAAAAGGTACAGTGGATTATGGGATCAAATATGATGTGAATAAGAAGATTAACCTATACAATTATGTTGATTCATATTGGGAAGGTAGGGCCACTGATAGAAAGAGCACCTCAGGTTTCTTCTTTAGTTTGGGATCTAACATGATCTCATGGTTCAGCAAGAAGTAATCATGCATGGAACTAAGTACAACCAAGGTAGATTATGATGCCACTTGTTCATCTAGTTGCGAGGTAGTGTGGCTATGAAAGCTACTGTCTGACTTGTTTGATGTCCAATTATATGTGACTTGTATCTTCTATGACAATCAGAATTGCATGAAGCTATTAGAAAACCCTGTGTTCCATGAAAAGTCGAAGTCTATCAGGATCAAGTTCCACTATATCAGGTATATAGTGCAGAGAGGAACAGTGAAGCTCCAGTATGTGGAAACAGATGAGAAGATAGCCGATGTGTTGACAAAGCATCTAGCTAGAGTGAAGTTTGAGTACTTTAGAGAAAGACTTGGTGTGATCCAGATCAAGACCCCTCAAAAGAGGGAGCGATGTGTTCTAGCATAGCTAGAGAGACGAGTTGTATGAGCATAACATATTGGCAAAGATCATAGGTTTCTTAGACGTAATCAGTCCTGTAGGTTGTCCTTGTATGTAATAAGTCCTGACAAAGCTTGCATGTTATCCTTGGGTGTAAATAGTCTTGATATGATTCTATGCTAGAAATAAGAGATGCATAATATCTCACATGGGAAATGAGACAGTTTTTCCAATAGAGAAAAATTATGGTGAAGCAGGATGCTTGGATGTAATCAGTCATATAGGTTTTCCTCAAATCTAATCAATCCTGGGAAAGCTCACAGTTTATCCTTGGATGTAATGAGACCTAAGATAGGTTATTCAAGTGTAAACATGATCCCTAGTGTTGTATGCTGGTTACTCGAATGTAATAAGTCATATGCGTTGTATGAGTGTAAAAGGAGCCCTGGTGTAGTACGCAGGTTACTTGAATGTAATATGCCCCAATGGTTGTCTGCATGGAAAATATCCTGGATATAGGTTTTTCATATGTAATAAGTCCTTGAGGTTCACCTAGAACTTGAAAGTACTGATGCAACATTTTTTTTGGTCATAATCAGTCCTTACATATTTATCTATATATGTGGGTATTCCCATGTTGAAATGATTAGGTCATGAAGCACTTGAGGTGCACCTAGTTAGTTCTCTTTTACTGGTAGAACACAGGTTGACCATCGATGCTTTGTGTACCTTTTTTTTATGCAGAACAAAAGATATTATCTGTATACAATGAGATAACAATAGAAGGCATAGGTTATTATTTTGGCAATGTAGAGAAGGTTTTGAAAATCTCCTACAAGATGGCTTGCTCGAGAAGTGATGAATATCTGGATGAGGACTAGGACTACACCCAAATTGAAAGAGGGTTGGATCTGTAGAAAATTTCAATGACAGATAGTACCATTTGATTATCGATAATAAGATGATGATGGAAGCATCTATGATGATGACTCTATGACTCAATGATGAAGACTTGACCAGATGTGTTGATGATTATGGAACAGAGAGAATATGTTCCTAATTAAGAGGGATTCTTGATGTATTTGTAACTTCAGAAGATATTCTTATGTATATTATCATTGTATTTTGTTGTACTCCCATTGGATATGTGTTTGACTCCTTGTGGAATGTCTTTATTGTGTCTACACCTTGAGGTACAACCTCCATTGTAAGTCAGGGAAATAGTCCCCAGTGTAACATCATGTAATGTGTATTTGGAGTCTCTCTACAAGAAGCTAACCCTGTTAGTGGAACAAGTCAGCCCCAATCATGTATTTGGTTAGTCAAATGAAAGGTATAAATAGGGAGGAGCTCTCTGTCATTTATATACATCTCATACTCTGAAGTTCACATGAGCGAGAGAGAGACAAGGGAGGAGAGATATATAGGCAATGTTGAATAATTCTTATTATTGGGTTTGATCATCTTATGACATAGTATTTGTGAATGTACTATTCTGAGGAATTTTCTGGGGTTTTCTCCTTTATGGTTTCCCCGGTGAAAATCATTATGTCTTGTGTATTTGTTATATCTTATGCATATTTTTGTACTTATTATTCTTTCATACAAAGAGCATAATTAAGTTAATAAGATCTAAGAAAAACTAACACACGTGATGTGGATTTAACTGATCAGGTATCCTAAAAGCATAGGGTACTCCCTGCTATGAGGTAACCTCCACAAAGATCGGAAGCTATATTCTATATATGAAATATAAAGCAATTATCGAGAAATTTCTAGGGTTTTGGCCAACAAAACTTTCCCTAAAGGGATGGATAGTAGTCAAATATAAACCCATAGTGAATATCAAGCTAAAACTAGGGTAAAATGTGTTCTTCACATCGATTTTCATCGGTTTAGAGGATAAAGATATAGTGCTTGAGAAATTCCTATATCGTTTCAACACTATATAGGAATCGGTGTGGGTTTGTCTATCCCTCCTACATGAATTCTTGGAGGAAACCCTTGTAGTCATGGAGAATTTATTGGAATCCTTCATGAGAATTATGGAGGCCACAAAACTAGGAAAATATAAATCCAATGCCAGAATCTGTGTATTTATGGAAATAAAAAAGGACCTACCATAATCAATATGTTTAACCTACCAAGAAAATGAATGCATCTATATAGTGGATTATGAACACATTTTGTTTCGATGCAGGAGGTGTCACAAGTATGGACATATATTTTGTGACTACTTAATGAACCATCGTCCTCAATCAGGGTCTATAGAGTGACTGGGGATCTGGAAAACTATAAGGTTGTCTCTATATGGAGATGCATGGGAAGAATGCACCACTAACAGTTAGGTGGACCATCGAGTATGCAAGTTAGAAATAGTTTTGACATTATAACTGATACTAAGGGTTCAAAAGAAAACACACATAATCAACATGATGGTTAAATCTATAACAATAGTGAAAACCCCATACATTATCAAGAATAGGGAGAATCCAGAGAAAGGAAAAAAATGTTGATCCACTACAATCGGCTACAACAATGAACATGGAAGAAGTACCCCCCACAAAAGAAGAAGGAACTATATAAGGATATTGGGTGAGGAAATGGAAGTGGAAGACTTGGATTTTGTAGGAATTAGGGTATTTTTGAGATCTAAAATTCACCTCCTAAAGTAAATAATCAAATAATACTTAAGATTAAAAATAAGAGTTTTGAATTTTGGAGGGGAAAAATAAAAACTATTTTTTCTTATCATATTTTTTGCATATCTTGTTATCAGTTTACCCAAATTTCAATTTTGGGTACTCGCTGGATTAAAATTTTAATTCTGCATCCAATTCTTACCCACGCAACATAATTTTGAGGCACCCATGACACAAAAAGCAAAAAAAATCAATAAAAATTGTATTTTAATACATAAAATACATTTTTTACTGTGAATTTCTCATTTTTTGTGTGTTGTGTGTGCTTCAAAAGTATACAATATGGGTATGTGTTGGATGCGGATTTGAAATAATCACCCAATGATTACATCCAAACATGAAATTTGGGTAAATGGATAAGGGTATATATCGAAAATACAATAAATAAAAGTAGATTTTATTTTCCCACCAATTTTTTTTACAAATTTTACCCCCATGGTTGACATCATCGTCTTGAATCATATTTATTCATATAAAGTGAATTTTGATGGTATAGTTTTTTTATTTTGAGGCCAATTTTTAACTCAAAACTGTCATAATCATACCTTAATAAGACGCGAAAATGGGAAGTTAAAACCCTACCAGAAAAGCATAAATGTCTCTTCTAGGAAGCGTTTGTAGCTACCAAAGGTTCCCAAGCCCAATCCAAATTGGGATGCAACTTGAGTTTCCCGTCACTCGGAGTATAATATGTGCACCCCAAAAAGCATCATAAGACTTTGATGAATGAGCAAGGGATATGAAGGGAAAAAAAGAATCGACAATGAAGGATTTAGGAGGGAAATTGATAAACTTTGGGTTGTATGCAGTGGCATACACTGTGTATTTCTCCTCCTAAAGATTTTAAGAATGAAATTTTTGTCCAAGAATATAAGAGGCCTAAATTGTAGGGGTTAAAAAAAAGATATTAAGAAATAAGATTCAATCGAAATGTCCAATATTTTTCCTATTGCAAGAAATAAAGTGCAAACGAGAACAACTCGAGAAAATTCTAAAATATGTTTTCCTTAAATTTGGTCATGAATGTGGACTCTAGAGGAATGATAGGGGGGTGGAAATTATCTGGATCCCTAAGTTATAATTATATATGCATTTATCACCATCGATAGGTTTCTATCAGCCTCCTCCCTTCTATTTATAATGGAGGAACAAGCTATATCCCAACTTCAGAGAAAGTTGACTTTCTCAATACCTTGAAAAACCTTTGAACAACTCCTAGAAAGTGGAGCTATATTTTGGGAGGATACTTCAACCTTGTCACTTCTCTCTCTCTCAAAAAAGAGGGGGCATCATAATATTGGGATAGTAAAGTGAGTTTCTCAAGGAGGCCATTAGAGATTTGAACTTGATCGACATAGACACAATCAATGGCACCCACACCTAGAACAATATGAGAGGGGGATCCCAACAAGTGGCTTTCCTCTTGGACATATTTGTAATTTCTAATTAATGATTTAATTCTTCAAAAAATAATATTTGAAACAACCATCCTTCCTTCTACTATATCAAACAACTAGTTAGTCTATTTGTACATTTAACATGATGATTAATAATAAAAAATTCCCATTCTAGTTCGAATAATTTTTGTTGTAGCACCAAGACTTCTAAGAAAATATAGCTCAATAGTGGGAATATGCAACTCTTTGAAGAGGAACCAAAATTCATCAATTCTAACAATAGTTAATGCACATGAAATCATTTCTAAAGGAATGGAATAAGGAGTTTTTTGGAGACATATGCCAATCCTCGAGGGTCCTTGAGGAGAAATGGAGTCTCCAAAAAAAAATTCAATCAAGAGGAAAGCATAGAAAAAACAACGAGACAAGAAGAGGAGTTGTAATCACATCTGGATCAATGTTTCAAACAACTGAAGAGATTCTCTACAAGAAGAAATTGAGGGTATAGTGGTTAAAAGAGGGGGAAAGAAAATTTTCCTTCTTCCATCGGTCTATCATAAATCACCATGACCATAATCTCACAACATATCTTAAATATTATAATGGGAGATTGGTGAATAAACATGAGGAAATAGAACTAGAGTTGGTTACATTCCATGAAACCACCCTATTTGATCCCGTGGGAGCTACAAGAAGGTGGAGAAAGATCTAGTGAATAGGGTACTTAGAAAGGTCTCCTCAACAATTAAGAGCTCTTCACTTGATGAAAGGTGCTTCATTGCTCCGAAAAATCCACAGAAGGTGCTTATGTATATGCAGATGCATATATAGAAGAATGCTTCCATATATGTATGTGCTTTCGAATGTATGCAACAATCTTTCATATTCACGTGCATATATGGAAGGTGCTTTTGTATATTTGTGCACATATACGAAATGAACTTTCATATATGCGCACTCATATACAAAAGCGCTTCCATATATGTGTGCGCATATATGGAAGAGTGCTTTTGTATATGGAAGTATCTTCCATAAATGCATGAAAATATACGAAGAGTTCTTTTGTATATGTGCATGAATATATAGAAGCACTAAAGGGCGCATATACAGAAGCGCTAGAGCATGCATATATGGAAGTGCTTCAGTGCATGCATGTGTATACATGGAAGTGCTTCTATATATGCATGTGAATATATGAAATTTTTTTTGTATATGCCTGTGCATATATGGAAGCACTCTTTCATATATTTCCACATATATACAAAAGCACCTTTTAGGTATTTTGTTTTTTTGGGGTAATAGGTTCCATTAGAAGTATGCATTGTGGGTACTCATTGGATGTGAAATTTAAATCCGCATCCAACAAGTGCTCCCACTCAAAATTCGAGTAAAAACACAGGGTTATATGTAGAAAATATGAAAAAAAAGTAGTTTTTTTCTCTCTTCCTCCAAAATTAATAAATATTATTTTATTATTTTAACTATTATTTTATTATTTTCCTTAGAAGGTCCATTTTAGATCTCAAATTTCCTATAATACGGGCCTTTTCATATATAACTAGTGTATATATAACTAGGATACACTAATGCATATGCAGTAGAATATACATGGGTCTCTAGGTCCAAACATGGCACAAGATTTGCTATACACAGGTGTATATACACAGTAGTATATATACTTAGTATATGCACTAATGCATATACCTAGTATATACACCAATATA